>JAAGNO010029509.1:0-20461 GCA_033439905.1 Ceryle rudis
TTCAATAATAAATAAAAAATGTGTATCTCTTGACCAGCAAAGTAGATGTGCTTTCCAGCACATCATTTAGTACTGGAGTTTATTTTAATTTTTCACTTGGTTCACCCAAACAAGTACCTTTTCTGTTGAAATCAAGATCCAGAAGAGAAAGGAGAGTATGTGCTCAGCATGGACTTTGAAAATAGTGCTGGGTTAGATGTGATCTATACTGCTTTGTTTCAATTGTTCAAAGTAACACTGTTTTGTTTTGTTTTCTTTTCTTGCATAAGCATAACATACTTCTGATGTAAATATTCATGTTTTAAAAGCAATGTGCACTTCATAAATGTAAAGTTAACTTCACTCAGTGACTCACAGGATTAAATTCAAACAGTTAAATATTCAGAGCAAGCATATAAGGTGAAGGATGAGTAACAAATTAATCCTACAATTTTATTACTAATATTTGCTGTTTATTGGTTAATCTCAGAAAATCCTCTAATATCACATGACGATTTTCATCCCAGTTGGGAAGGACATCCTCCCATAGACCCTTGCAAAGTTAGTTCCTTCATAATCTTGTCAGTGTGTTTGGGATACTGTTGTAGTTTACGGAATGTTTCACATAATCACCTGTGTCTTGCTGGATTCTATTAAAGTTTAATAAATTACCCCCTCTCCAAATCTTGGAATAGGAAAGAAATGTCATTTTAAAGTTTTCATTGTGCATGTCTTGTGCACAGACAGGTATTTTTGAACTTTGATTTAATAGTGGAACTCATCTCCTACCCTGAACATAATAAGAAATACTGATGGATACTCAGGGGATAGGTATGAGCACATCCAAACAGAGAGATGGCAATTTGAGCGCTCCTCCTCTCAGCTAGGAATTGGCATAGGGGCCTGTGGATACATACAGAGTGACAGGATGGAAAGGGTGAAAAGAGTTCCTGGCAAGAGGAGGCATCAGTCTATCAGCCTATTGATTGCAAGACTGGCATTTTTAATGACATAACATGGATAACTACCTTGGTGACATGATGTTGCTGTCATGATATTCTGCTGAAAACTGATAATACTGTTTAAGTGGGTTTTTTTTCCCCCTCTTCAATTGTTGCCTGAATTTATGAATTAAAATTAATACCTTAGCTGGAAGCTCTTGCTTTGTCATCTTTGATGAGGAGAGCTACCTATTTGTAATCTTGGCTTATTATATCAGTTCATGCACTGCACAGAAAACTCTGCAGAAAGGTACCCATGGGAAGGAGAAATGCCATGACCTTCTTACAAGAGCATATTCAGATTATTTGATCAGATATGCAGTTTTTCTATTTCTTTGACAGTCTGTCTGTTAGTATTCCTGGTGGTATAGCCAGATGGCCCTCAGAAACACCCTCTCATACGCTGAATGTGTTGTTCTGCCAGCTCTTGCAAGGGATATTCCTCAGTAGAAAGCAGCTTCCTTGTTTAATCTACAGAAGTGGTAAAAATGTAATGCCATTCTGGGTCTTGAGGGCACTTGGATGTTAGTTCTACTTCACTCAGATAACAGGGATATTCTTCTCCTGAGGATCAAAAATAGCCTAATTTCAGAATAGAGTTTGTGTTCTCTTTTAAGAATGTTTAGATTTTGTACAATCAAAAATGAGAGAAATGAACTTGCTCTTGTCTTTTTTTTTTTCATTTTGTTGTAATATACCACACAAGTTCCAGCCATTACGTCTTCATCTATTTTATCTGACAAGCCATATACAAAGATTCAGTTCAGTGTTTATCACAGTATGAAAGCCCTGAAAAATGTGGTTTCGGATATAATAGAAATGGTGACATACATTAACCTATTGTGGCAGTAACAACACTGCCATAATATAAAAGGTTACTAAGACATATTGGCAGTCAAGTCTGCTTGCACTGCTATGGTTGCTCTTTTCACAGGCATGGCAATGCAGCTTAGAACCCAAGTATCACGTGGGGGCAAATGAGGGTATAGCAGTAAGGAAATATTCTTCCACAGGAAAATACTTTTTGTTTTGTTTTGTTTTGTTTTGTTTGTGGGGTTTTTGTTGTTTTGGTTTGGTTTTTTGGTTTGTTTGTTTGTTTTTGGTTTTGTTTTTTTTTAATCTGAAAGCACTGGTAAGGAGATTTTCTGAACTGAAAGGCCAAGTATAGGAGAAGTCACCAGACCAGTAAGTGTTAGCTAGATCTCTTATTCTAGAAAGAAAAGCGCTGTTGAAGAGAACTGCTCTTATATTGACTCTGCAAGGATTAAAGACATCAAAGGTAGAGAGTGACAAGATCTGAGGTATCAGAATGTCTTTCCTCCAGAAAGAGAGAAGGAACTGCTAGGATATGGGATGCTAGTATTCAAAGTACTGCCAACATGGAAAGAGGAAAGTGATAAATACAATGCTGTAGTTAAAATGTCAGCATTATGCTCACTGAGAATAGAATAAGTAATGTGTATGTGGAAAATAGAGGAATGTAAAAATCGGATCTTATATCTCTTCCTAGTGAAATGCAATTTTCAAGGATGCTTACTCCTAAAGATTACCTAAAGCTGCATAAATAGGCATGAAACAAATGATATTAAAAGAATAGTAATAAAATAGTGTAATAACCCAGGTGCTGGAGGGAGAGAAGATGAGAAAATCTACCAGAGTTCAGCATCTCAGTACACATTCTAACATAGAAATATGTAAAGCCTCCAAGACTACCCACTCACTGTTAAATAAGAGATGTCAAGTAGCCCAGAAAACTACTTTCATGTTGCACAATGCTGGCTCCTGGGCACCCTCCAGGTCCATATTAGTAGAACATCGTGCTACTGAATCATGGTTCACATTCCTGCTGTTTTCTGAAGTTTAAAGGTCTGAAATATTTTAAAGGTTACATTACAGCCCCTCATAGTAGTGTTTTAGCAGTGAGAAACTGACACTCTTTGGTTTTGGGGTGTGGTGTGCATTCCACTAAATTAGGGATTAAGAGAATATAGAGGTGTTTGAGAAAATCCTGGAGCAATTTTGAAGACCTGTCCTGAGAGAAGGGAAGGAAAACCTCATTCAGGCTCATGCACATTCATTTTGGAAATGGACCCTGGTGCATGAATTCCCCCAAATCTTGCCCAGCCATCTCTCAGAAAGTGCTAATTGGCCTGGGTCATTATCATGCCACTTGTATGCTATCTATTAAGCACCATGCATAATCACACTCCAGTAGTCTAGCTTGTTCCTTCACCTTTTTTAGCACAAAGACATAGTTTAAAAGCCTAAGGACATGACTATAGTTCCAAGAATCATGCTGAAGGAATACCTGGCACATGATCCATAAGTAATTATTTAATTATATTTCTATTCTTCTCCAGAATGTTATACTTTCTTTTTGTGAAGTTTTTATCTTGTTTTACATAGCATCAGGCCTCCTAGAAAGACCAGACCCAGGTATCCATTCTGTCATTATCTCCCCTTTGAGCTGCGGCTATCCTTTGAAGTTCTAATCATCATTATCTTTCAAGACCCTAATCAATGTTCATTGGTATTAGAAAGCTACATTAACATTTATGTGCCAGTCACTGAGAGGACTGTCATCAATGGTGATATTATATCCTCCAGCAAACACACAAATTGTCAAGAGTAGGAAGTCCTGAGTGACAAGACTTCAGCTGTGTCATTTCTACTATCACAGATGAGTCTGAGACTATTTTAATTTCTAAGCTTCCTTAAAACAAGCTGTAGTTCCTATTTCAAGATGAGGATACAATAGCAGGATTTACAAGGGGGTTAACCATTTGGCAAGTAATTTTATCTTCCAAATGAATATAAGTTCAAACTGTAACACAGCTGAGCAGCAGCAGCACTTACAAGCATTTAATGTGGGGCCAGCAGTCCATCTTCCAGCATTTGCCAGGATCCTACTAAAACAAATCTATAGGGTGAAGTATATTCCCTCTCTGCAGCTCTAAAGTTCTGGAAGGGCACACCAAAGCTAGTACTAGCTCATTTTTAGTATGATAAACACCCATGAATTTATGAATTTGTGGTAACAAATTGGAAAATGGAAGTTATGCAGAATGATACTGGCAGCACAAGAGTTGTCTAAAATAATTTTCAATGTCTCTTATACTTTCTTCTTTTTCTCTCTTTTTCGTACTTAAGGACAATGCTATAAATCATTATTTTTTTCTGCAACACAAACTTTTTCTGTTTTTTTCCCAAGCCATCCAACCAGAAGCAGACACAGCTGGAAGGGGTAACTTGTGAAAATACATTCTGAAGGGGAGTTTTACAGATGATGACTAATTGTCCTCATGAGGCCCTTATGTCCTTACCCAAGGCCCATGTTTCAGAGAAAGCAGTATATATAAGCCTGTGTTGTATGACAGACAAAGACAAAAGAATGGACAGGTGTCTGGAAAATAAAATAAGTTTGTTAAAGAGCAGGACTGGAAAAAACATTCTGGTCATGCAACACAGAAAAAAGGCAGCGCTTAGTGGAAGAGGGAACAGTAAGAGAGACAATATTTGAATAATCAAAGCTGACAGAAAAATATTATATGTACCCATTCACTGGAGTTTTCAACAATTTTACATGTGGCTTTATTCCAATTACAAAAAAAACCCAAATATATTGTCCAAAATTTCCCAAGTTCTAGGAGTATAGACTGCAAAATACTCAAAGAACAGGCAGCTGCTGATGACAACAGAGTATGCTTCTCATGCCAGAGCTGGGCAGCACGAGGAGTTACTGAGGAGAGGGCAGCTACTGCAAAGTATGCACAGCAAAGCTGCCAAACAGCTCCATGTTCCCAAAACCCAGTGGTTTCCTGTGCAAAATCTGCTTATGGCACAAGAAATGGTCTCTGCATTAAAAGAAAAGAAAAAAAAAAAGTTATCAAATACTTCTCAAGTCACAAAACTGGAATTTACTTTCAGAAGATTTAAACTGAAAGATCCTTCTTTTACACTTTTCAAAATTTAGATCTGGTGTTTCTCATTCTCAACCCCTCAGGGCAAAATGGCCTTTCTCTTAAGAGAAGCACCAATGTCATTCCCAAATGGTAAATTAACCGAACTTCATTTGTACTCTGTGTTCAGATGGAGCAAAAAGAGTTGAGTCCTTCTTTCCTACCTAGATCCACTAATCCTCCTCATTAACTTTAATATATAAATATATAATGTGTCTACATACGGACATAAGCACATAGATCTTTATTTCTGTATCTATACAGACATATACACACACACATGCCCTGTCATTGCTCTAAGGTACATAAAAGGAACAACTGAAATATCTGATCCGATTTACTTTTTTTTTTCCTTCTTCATATGCACTGTTAGTTTTAACGAAATTAGGCTTTTTCTCACTTTCAAGATTTACATGTTTTCTGAGCCTTCTTTGCCTTCTTTTTATTTGCAATTAGTACCAACATAGTCTGCTGAATGAATTTGTCTTAACAATATAATTGTGTGGCCTATACTTAAAATGAAATTAAGTACTCCTAAAATTTATGGTGAAGTCCTCTAGCCATTCCTGTTTAATACTGGTACTAGTGAAGTCAAAAGACCTTTAATGAAAGCAAATAGGTCTTGTTATGTTCTGTTACAGATTTTAATCAAGTAACTCCTTTGAAGTGAAGGATTTATATAAACATAAAATCAATATAAGAATCAAAATTCAAGACTATAAAATGTAAGCGGTGTCCAAAATTGACACGAGTTATTTAACTCCATTGATTTCTTGGTAGACAATCTGTATAGTATGGATGGGAAACAATTTTTCTTGAAATGCTGCCTGCTGGCCTTGTCTTTTTGGGTGTTTCTTACTCTGGCAGCAAGTGAAACATGGCTAATGTTGAGTTCAGCATTGTGAACTATGGCCAAACTAGCACTTATCAGTCCATTAGCTCATCTCATTATCTGATTAAAGCTTTAGTCCTGAGAGAAACTCAGCACTGTCAGATTTCTTACCTGCTTGTCAGGTAAACCAGCCAAATGAAGTAAAATATCACTAAATTTCCTGTACTGCATCTGTTTTAAAGCTTCCCCCAGTGCCTCAGCAGTTACAGTTGGTTTGTGTTGAATTACGAGCACACTTTTGGCTGGTGTGGGAAAGGTATTGGATTAGATTTTTCAACAAGCTCATCTTACTTTACAGCACTGTGGATTCAAGGCTGACACCATCCTTCCAAAGTGGTTAAGTCAGGTGTGCAATTACCTTCTTTGTCGTAATGACGCACTGCAGAGAAGGGGTTCCTGCACTTCATAAACCTATGTGATGTATGACAGCTCTGAGTAGATTTGACCTATCTTTAGTCACCAAAGAATTATTTTTAAGACATTAACAACATTTTTACTAGTTAGAAAAGAATAAAAAACTTTTCAGGCTTTGTTGGTTGCCCGTGCACAGGTCTCTAATGACACTCTAGATGTCTTAGGCTATCTCATTTGGATAGTAGAAGCATGAATAACATTTGGGTTTGGGGTTATATCTGCCAGACTTATATCGATGTCTACCTCAGAAGGTACAAATCCTTATTTTTAAATGACTGGATCAGACCCGCCAACTGGGGATTTCATGACGTATCTTTCTCTACCCATAATAGAATAAGTAAATCATCCTTCTGAGGTGACTGTTTCTTGTTATTGACTGCAGCTGCTTTTCTTTTTCTAGGTGACATTCAGATAGCTTAGAAAGATAAGATGATTCCCCTCAATGGTCCTAGGATGAGGTTTGTGAAAACCTGGGGTTTTTTTCTAAATATTCATAAGTCATCTTGCTTTTAGATTATGTACTTGGGAGAAAAAATCATAAGCTCTTAAACCAGTGGGAACATAAACTTTGGATGCAGAGAGAATCCTGATGCAGTCCGTCCTCCTCACAGTTTCTCAGTTTTTCTACTAAGAATTCCTCTACTTATAAAACAAGGAACAAACACTCCACTTTAAGACTAGTGACTAGAAAAGACACGTAGGAGCTAAGAATTAGTACCAGTACAGACTTGTTCAGACTTGTAGTAAGTGGACTTATCTACTACAAGCAGTAACATTAAAACACACTAAAATAACATGTAGCCATCTATATCTGTACAAAGAAATTGATCTGAATTAAATGCTTTTGCATAATTTCTTAGGCAAAAGCTGCCCTCCCTGTTACAATGCCTTTTATTCTAGAATAGGATGACTTTGCACAGCAGGGACTCTTGGCAAGTTTAAACTGAAAGGAAGTGGGGAGGAACTAACGTATTCCTACATAAACATTTTCTGATTAAGAGCATACTCTTGAGTCATTTGGCATGGATCCAGGCAAATATCCATACAGCTCCTTCCATCCATCATTCAGATGAGTGCTGCATTTGCCCCCAGGGGTAGAAAATTACAGGATGTCATCCTCAAAAGATTGGATCAGAACATTTCTCTATGTAGGGAAGTTCTCATGGAGAAACAAATGAGTTCTGAATCTAATTAAGACTTCTGAATTAAAAAACCAAACAAAACAAAACAAAACCAACAAAAAACCTTAATTCTCAAATGAGAGGTAATTCTAAGGCAAAAGGTAAGGTAATTCTAAGGCAAAAGTGTGACTAAGGCAAATAAGGCAACTGTGACTAACAGAGTCTTCTGGCAACAAATTTTCCCATGGAACACAAAACAACAAAGTTTCTAATTGTTATGAAGGTAATGCATAAGCTCCTGTACTTCCCAGCAGCTACGTTTGCTTAGCTCTATGGTGTCTGTTACATGTTTCTGGCTGCCTTGAGGAATAACACCAAGCATGAATTTAGGAGGAGGCAAAGCAATGAAAAATGTATAAACCCATTCTTTAAAAAAGAAGTTAATCTCTGCTAGAAGGATGTCCATATGTGGATAAAATACAGGAGTGTGAAAAACTTCTTACAGTATTAAGCCCTATCTCCTTCTATCACAGGGAATCAGCTCATAAGCCTAAATACATAAATCCATTAACCACTGTCTTAAATGTAAGCAGGAAATACCTACCAAAACATTAACATGCTAAAGCTTCCACAGGATGGGTGGTGTATATTTACTTCATGGATGAACTTTCTGTATGACATTTGTAAAAGCATATGGGAAAAGATCAGTGTTTATTACTTTAATACCAAGCATCATTTGTTTATCAGTCTTGGGGCTATAGACACTGGTATGAAGGTATAGAGTTAAAATAGACCTATCCATAATCCAGCTGTGACAGCAACTCAGTGCTGCAACAGAGGTATCCACAGAATATCATGCTTTTCTAAACTGCATAAGAAAGTAAAATTGAAGGAAGCTTTTGCTTCATTACCTCAGCAGTTGTGATCTGACCTTTTGTCTGCAATTGGTAAAAAATCCTTTGTTCTCCTTCACATGCCAGGAATTAACATTTTTCTAAACTCCATGAACTCAACTTATGTAAATGCTTAGTAGTTTGCAGATAGATTTTCAATGTCACATTTCTATAACAGTGTTATAGAACAAAACTAATTGCTGTCTGTAGTGGATGCAATTCTGTTCACAGTGAGATAAATTGGATTTCTAAACTGTGATTTCCATTGTGTTACCTCCATGTATCATGAGAGTTATCCTGATGTGCACAGCAGTAGGCCTACTTACTTATACACTGAACTACAGCTTTATGGAGAATGCATCATTTTGTTTTGCTCTAAAAAAGACAGAGGGAATGACAAAGTGTAACTGTAGACTGCCATCTTTTGGAAGGGTTTAATGAGGATGCTCATCTCTAATCAGGTCCTGGAAGAGTAGAAAGCATGACTTTTCCTCATGGACTTCATGATGATTCCAGGCAATCCAATTTGATGCTGGATTTGTATTTTGGCTTCCAGGACCAATAAACTGCAAGGCTTCTTTCACTTTGGTTCTCTAGCTGAAGGAGCAATGTGGCTTCTTTTTTTTTTTTTTTTTTTTTAATTTAGGATTGTAATTCTTAACATTGAAAAGATATATAAAGCAGATTTTCAGTTTTGATATTTCATAATCTTATACTGTAACTGAAAAAAAAAAATAAGAAGGAAGAGGGAGAAGGCTGCATTGGTGTAAGAAACAAGAGAGAAAATAAATAAAAATAAAATTCTTCAACATAAACTTCTTCAACATTATTCTTCAAATAAAAATAACTTCTTCAACAACAACCTGGATGATGGGACCAAACAAGTAAATCCTCAGTGAGCTTTCAGATGGTGCAATGCTGAGAGAAGGGGCTGATACACCAGAAAGCCACCAAGTTCAGCAAAGGGAAATGCTGAGTCCTGCACCTGGGGAGGAATAACACTGGTACAAGTAAAGGCTGGCTCCAACCAGCTGGAAAACTACTTGGCAGAAAAAGCCCTGGTGATCCTGGAAGATGCCAAATTGTACATGAACCAGTATAGTACCCTTGCAGTAAACAAGGCAAACAGCCTCAGCAACATTATGAAGGGTGTTACCAGCAGGTAGAGAGGTGCTTCTCACCTCTACTCACCTAGAGTGCTATGTCTAGTTCTGGGCTCCCAGTACAAAGGAGACTGACATATTGAAGCGATGTGTTTTGCTCCGTTGAAGGACCACAAAGATGACAACAGGATTAGAGCATCTGTCATATGAAAAAAAAAACAAAACCAGAGAGAGATGGAACCATTCAGACAGTCCAGACTTCCAGAGAAGAATCCAGGATGATCTTATCACTGTGTATAAATGACCAGTGGAGTGGAGTAAAGAAGATGGAGTCAAACTTTTCTCTGGTACCCAGTGACAGAACAAGAGATAATGGGTATAAATTAAAAATCATGAAATTCCATCTGAACATAGGAAACATATTTTTAACTGTGAGGTCGGTCAAATATTGGAACAGTTTGTTAGGAGAGGCTATGGAGTCCCCACCTATGGAAATACTCAAAACCCGACTTGACACAACCTTGATCAACCTGCTCTATGTGCCCCAGCTCTGAGCAAGGAACATTAAAGGTCTGTTCCAACCTCAGCAATTCTGTCATCCTGTAAAAATGGCTATACAGAAAATATGAATGGTTGGAACAATTTCATTAGGAGCAACTGTTGTTTTGAAAGATTAAGGCTGCAATACAGGTGATTAGTTCAACACTGAACTAAAAAACACTGCAACTGATTATGTCTAGTAAGAGACATCTCAGAGATTTGAATTCAATCCTGGGCTCTGAATAATTTATGTGAACAGTATAATTCAGACTATGATTTACAGTCAAACTAATGTACCAATGGACTGTGAGATTCCAGTTCAACTGAAAGCAAACTACTGTCATGTATAATGCAGAAATGTTATTTTGAGCCCTTGTATTAAAAAAGAAATTGTTGAAAAATCAGCTGGCTCAAAGGATTATGATCAAGGATAAGGACTCCTGATTGTCCTGGATGACATTGAACAAACTTCCTCATAATTTCATACCAGAGCTCATTCAACATGACCTATGTAGGCAGAACTGATTTTTTATGCATCCAGTAGGAGATTTACCATAATTTTATTTTTCTTTAACAATAGTGTTGACAACTCTTAATTTTGTGACAGTGAAAAGAGATGTCAGGAAGATTTGGAAAGCTGTGAGGAATGAACAGACTTTGAAGAAGCAGAGGTAAGGGGCTGGAAACAATAAGGCAGAGGGGAGTTAGCAAGCATGTACAGCTTCTGGTGCTAGCACAAGGCTCAAAGATCAAGAATAGACAAAATATCTAGGATGCATGTAGCTAAGTTTCATCCTGTTGTGATCCCCTCTGGACTCATCAGTCCCTCTCTCTCCTCCATCTCCACATCACAGGATTTATTTTCCCATCCTCAGGGACTTACCACAAGGCTCATCTCTGCTCCACCTGCAGCAGTCCTCAGCTTTGTCAGTTCTGAGAGCAGTCAGGGGAAAGTGAGGGAAAAGAAAGAAGTTAGGCAGCTTTCATACTACTTTCAGCTGAAGCAGATCCAGAGAGGATTGAAGAGAGAGAATTTCCCTTTCTCTCTGCCTGGAGGAGAAATCATAGGCATAGAGTGAAATAGGTCCAAAAAGACCTCTGGAGATCAGATGCAAGCAGTAGTTCATGGCCACCCAATGCAGACAGCTGCCATCAGAAACTGCTCACTCTTCCCACACTTAAAACCTACTCTTTTACATGTTATTCTTATCAAATATACAGTCTTTACACTTTTTCATAAAAGGGTGCTTTTTTTTTTTTTTTTTTTTAGAACACTTCAGGAAGACCTTTCTTTATCTAACATTATAGTTTGTGAAAAGCTTATGACATAGGTGCACATTTATTTAGCAGATACAAAAATCTTAGTTAATTTTGGAATGAAATTATGTGGAACAAAAATCTTAGTCAATTTTGGAATGAAATTATGTGTAATCCTCTTTATAATAGAGTGAGGACTGCAGTCAATATCATATCAGATTTTCTGTTATATGCAGAATAAAAATGTTTCTAGAGTTCACAAAAAAGATTTTCCACTGACACTTCATTTGATGTGGCTTAAAAGACTTCAGTGATACTGAAAATCTTCTTGCTTAACTGTTGCACCATTTGAAATTTGAAATTTTAGTGTCCCTATCCTTATAATGTTTCTTCATAACTTTCCTTCCTGCTCTATGAAACATTTTTCTTGTATCTCTTTTACAACCTGTCTTCATAAGCTGACAGCTTGCTTTTGATAGCATGTCACTTTCTGTCCATGTCTCAGACATTTTTGCCTTCTGTTAACCTATTGCAGAATAAAATATTGACAGATATTAATTGAAGACAAAAGATTTGGAAAGAAATATTCACTAAAAATAAAATACAACTTTTTATTTTTGCCATCAAACATCAGATTTTTATCAATCATTTACATTTCAACAAGAAAAGGATAATCATTTTATGATCATAGGGTCACAGGGTGTCAGGGGTTGGAAGGGACCTTGGAGATCTTTGAATCCAACCCCCCTGCCAGAGCAGGACCTTATAATCTAGCACAGGTCACACAGGAATGCATCCAGGCACGTTTTGAAAATCTCCAGAGAAGGAGACTCCACAACCTCTGGGAAGCCTGTTCCAGTGCTCTGTGACCCTTACAGTAAAGAAGTTCCTCCTCATGTTAAGGTGGAACCTCTTGTGCTCCAGCTTATAATCATTCATGGGTTAAAATAAAAAAAAAATATCAAGGCTTCCTGCAAACATCAAGGACAAGTTACATTATGAAATTAAGACTAGACCCACAAAACAACTTTGGTTTGGAAAGCAGGAAAGCACTAACCAAGCAGAAACACTGAAATCCAAGAAAGTGATTTTTCTACTTCTTTTCTTGCATCCTAACTCCACAGGAACTCAAAATTCTGACATGCTTCTGGGAATTTTGGGCTGTGCTTTTTACATTAACAGTTCTTTGTCTAAAAAAAAAGGACTTTTGCAAGGTTTCCTTTTTTTTTCTGAAACAAAAACAAACAAATAAACAAACAAAAATAAATAAATAAAAATTACAAACTCGAAGTTTTTACATGGGTGCTAACACACCCACATGTAGAAAGAAGCTGCACATATTATACAATGATTGTTTCCTACAGGAGAGATGCAGTCTTGAAAGCAGGAGCAGGACCTGCTCCTCAACACCAAACTGCACTGCCACTCATCTTTGTTCTGGTCCCTTCTCTCTTGAATTAAATACTGCACAGCTGTACATGGAACTCTTCCTTGATACAGATACAGCTTTATGTATATGGACTCTTCCAGTGTCTGAAGAGACAGGTTCTGGATCCCTTCATGCTATGAAAAAGCAAAAATAGAAGGTTTTTTGCTCTGTGCAAAAGAAGTGCTTTAACCTCTTCTGCTCTATTTTGACCTCTTACAAATGGTAAATAGAAAATAACTTCACTCAGAGAGAAAAATTTTGTCTAAAGGCTGTGAAGATTTGGCCACCCATGCACACTTCAGAAAAAGGACCCGTGGAACAGATACAAGGTTCATAACAGTGTCATGTGGAAATTCAATATGATGTTGACCTTAAAAATAACTTCATTCCTTTGCATGAAACAAACACTTCACCTGTCACTAGGCCTGATAGCACACTGACTGAGCTCAATAATTATATTGCTTAGTTCATTAAAAATAAACTCAGTTTGTCTAAAGCCAACTAAAACATAAAGTCATAGCAAAAGTAGATCTTCTGAATTGCCTCCTGCATTGTTATCTGTGTTATTTTTGCATTACAATTTGCTTACTTGTGCCAGTTCCCTGGTGAATTTCCTTTCTTCTCTGGTCTGCTTTTCTTAGACAAATTGTTCATAACTCATTGGGATTGATGCAATAAAATTTGGTCTTAATAATTTGCAGCTGAAAGGGCACAAGCTTCCACAGGGTTCATCCAGAATGTCTCCCTGATTTACTTTCCCTGATTCATCTGAGGAAAACACATACCTTCCTGATGTTCCTCACCATCATTTAGACACACTTTAATGTCATCTGTGTTAGATCAATTGTCTGTCTGAACACTTAACAGACAGGTATTTCTTCAAAAGTGATACCAGAGGAATTATAAATGTAATTAATCTTGAATCTGAGTTTAAGGTTAAATTCAGTCTGAGGTAGAATTCTTCTTCAAATCAGAAGTTACCATGAGCTTGGCCTGTTTTGAGTGAGGAGTAGTAGATTGATTAGCTTGGACACCTGGGAGAATCTGCTGAAAACCTTAATTTAATAAACTAGATATTAGAAAACTCTTCTTTAATGAGAGGGTCACCAAGCACTGGAATAGATTTCCTACAGGAGTGGTTGATGTCGCTGTCCACTAGACCAGGTTGCTCAAAGTCCTATCCAACCTGGCCTTGAACACTTCCAGGGATAGGACATACACAACTTCTTTGGGCAACCTGTTCCATTGTCTCATCACTGTCACCATTCTATGGTCACTGCAGCAAACACTGCCATCAAGTTTCACATTCCCCAACAGCCCCTCCTTGCTGGTGAGAACAAGGTCCAGCTTAACACCTCATTGGCTCTTCTATCACTTGGAGAAGGAAGTTATCATCAACACATTCCAGGAACCCCCTGGATTACTTTTGCCCTGCTGTATTGTCCCTCCAACAGGTATCAGGGTGGTTGAACTCCCCCTTGAATACCAGGGCTTGTGAATGTGAGGCTGCTACTATCTGTATATAAAAAGGGCCTCATCCACTTGGTCTTCCTGCTTGGTGACATGTAGCAGATCCCCACTATAACAACACCGGTCCCTGCCTACCTTTAATACTAACCCATAAACTTTCAGTCAGCTTCTCATCCATCCCCAGGTGGAGCTCCATGCACTCCAACTGGTCATTGTCCTAGAGGCTGACACACCCTTCTCTTCTTCCCTGCCTGTCCTTCCTAAATAGCCTATATACTTCCATTCCAACACTCCAGTCATTCAAGTCATCCCACCATGTCTCCATGATGCCAAGAGGACTATAGCCCTGCAAGTGTGTGCACATCTCTAGCTCCTTGTTTATTCTCCATGCAATGTGCATTTGCATAGAAGCATTTAAACTGGGCCACAGTGAAGCTTACTTATTGGCTGGAGGGGCTGGAATTCCTTTGTACTGATCTTCTTGTGCTCTCTTGCTGACCTGTGATCCCTTTCTGGACAGCTATTGCTGGTACTGGCCTCAAACGAGTGGAAGTGGGATGGGTTGAGGTTCACCTTCTGTGGGAAATTCAGTTTAGAGCACTCTTCACCAGCTTGGCAAGCCTGTGACCAGAGATGTTCTTCTCCTTCTCTGACAGGTGGACCACATCAGCTGCCAGTAGACCAGGTTTCTCAAAGCAAGTTCAATGTTCTAACTAGTAGTATTTGATTCTATTCTATTCCATAGATCCTGTAATTTTAAGGTCTTTTTTTTATCCAGAAAGGTTTTGATTTCATTTTCCCTTTTTCAGTTTCTGCCCTAATGCAGATGTGTCTTCCATAAAACTCTTCCATCCTTCAGACCACTGTTACTGATGCCATATTTCTCCTCTGAATCCAAAGACTCAATTTGGGGCACCTCAGGTCAGGATGAGTGAGGTCAAACCAGAGTCTACAAATGACTTAGGGTAGATTTAATAGGAAAATGTGAATTACTTCTGAACTGGGATTGAGATATACCAGGGTAGCTGTGAGATAGAAATAGTGAATGATGCCAGGGTTGAGGACAGGTAATACTGAAAGCGGGGAAGCTGATGCGTGCAAGATGGCCTAAAAACCTTCTGGAAGGGTAATGGGAGAATGGAGAAAATTTCTTCTCCTAAACAGTTCTCTCCTGGCAGTCATATATGAGTATGACAAAAAAAAAACCCTATACATATTGATCAAAACAAGGAAAGAACACAGAATTAAAATAAAATAAATAAAATAAAATAAAATAAAATAAAATAAAATAATAAAATAAAGCTATACACCTTCTTTTGTGAGACAGGTTTTAAAAGAAAGCATAAACCTCTCAGATTAGATTTTTCATGCAAAATCTTTGATTTCTAGTCAGAATGGATTAGACATGTATAAGAGTTTATTTCTTCTAATGTCTATTGATTTAAATATTGTTCTCTATACTGTTCCAACCATATTAGACTTCATAATTTTGATTAATTTTTGCCAGAACACCCATATAATTAGCTCTTAATTACAGTTATGGCTGAATTTCCACAGGAAACTCCTATTTTCAGATATTAAAAATTTCCAGAACAAATAGACTTTTCAGGACTGGATACTTTTTTAAAGTTTCAATAAAATAAATTTCAGTAGGATGTTCCAAAAATACATAGATAACAAATGAGTTCAATACATTATCAAAGTTGTGATATAACTTGGAGCTCCTGTTACAACTCTCTTCATTCTCAGAGGAGATTTTTTTCAGGTCAACCTAAATTTTGTCCTTTAAGAGGGTTAAATGTATCCACAGTTGAATTTTGACCACATCCAGACAATGACCCAGTTTCTATTGTCTTACTGTTACAAAGCAGGGTCTTCTTCTGTCAAGTCATCTGTGCTGATCTAATAAAAGTTCAAGCTTTTCCAAACTCTGGAACAAAAAAATGTGCACTTATGAACTTCACAGAATGGAAATTATATCCCCCATTACAGATAAGGGCCATTCTTTTAACTATTTTTCTGCTACTTCTTCTGGTGACTTCATAGAAATATGCACAAACATATTCCATTTATACTTCTTTCATATGGTTTTTAATACTTTTTTTAAAAGTCTTTGAGTATATAAAACATTTCTAAAATAATCTTAAGCATGGCAGACAAAACAAAGACGTACGTAGAATACTTTTTAAGCTAAATGTAAACATAAATCTAAATGTCTTTCACAGGGCCTAGCAGACCTTTGGATAAGAAAAATAATGATAGTAAAATACTATATATGTTCATGTTTATGTACACTCTCAGATGACAGAAGTAGAGAACTGCAAGTATTGCTAGTTATAGCTGGAGTACTAAATTCTACTTTGTACTGCTATCTGAAATAAAGAGCACTAATTTGTGTGTGGACTTTGTTCAAAATAAGGACAAAGCAAATTTATGAGAGATTAGGACTAACTGAGATGTTTTAACAAACAAAAAAATACTTCTATTCCTCCTGGAGTGTGTGGGCAACATGCTGTGTTAATCAATTAATACAAAAAACCCAAGATTAGCTAACAAGAAACATTAGAAATTATAAGAAAAGAGATAACTTGCTGATTCTTAATATTTAAAGCTAACCATTCAAGCTGATTTCTTTGGGAGTATGTAACTGTCATAGCCGTGATCTACAAGCGTTACCCAACACACAAGTTGGTCATGATAATATGTGTTCATAGAATTCTGTAACATGCAAGCACATGGATTTTTTGTTTCCATTATTTATTTATCAAAAAATACTTTTAGTAAGGTAAATATACTTATGATTAGGAAAGCAAGCACATATATCCACATACATAAATATATATATATATTTATGAGTTATTATGAATTACCACTAGTAAAGCATCCTATATATGATTTTTTTTTTTTTTTTTTTATTCAAAGTGTTATCAGTCTCATCCTTTAAATGACTCCCAAGAGAGCAGGTCTAATTGATGATGGACAAAGTCTCACTACAGAGATGATCCACATCATGGAGTATGGTTTCTTTCCCTGGCAGACCCAAAAGAACATGTAGATGAGTTCACACGGGGAGTTCTTAGAGAGAGAAGCTCATTTTGGGAAGATAGTGAGTTACTTTTATATCTTTAATGTGGATATGTAAGTGGTCATAGGACAACAGTTTCCAGAACAGCTTTTCTGACTTCTGCTTTCTTAGGAGGTCAGTTTGTAGTTTATAGCAGTTTCTTTGTTTTGTGCTTATCAATAATGTTTCAGGGTCCAGGCTTCCACTTGTGCTTGTAAAGGATGCTCTGGCTTCTCAGGCCAGATTCTTAGGCTAGCAGTTCCCAGACAGACAGAGGTTTTCTCTGTCAGTATTTTAGCAGGCATCTTTTGTCAGCATCTTTCCCCATTATAACCAGGTCACTTGTATGGCTGTCCTGTCAGTATAGCTTCTCACTGATGTTAAGTTGGTAACACAATGAGGGAAATACTGGAAACCGAGTGTGTACTGCTTTATACAATACTTTCATTTCCTTTTCATCTTATATCCTTGATGGTGAACATTTCCATTAAGTCTCTAATATGCAATGCCTGAACCTTCAAAGGAAAGTTGAGGAAACTAAAGTGTAGAAATTTACCCTTGTAAATTTACCAACCGGCAACATACTCCAGCATAGATGCCTTTAGCTACAAACTATGAGCACTTGTCTATGAAATATCTATTCAGTTTTCAGCTCTACCTCATATTCTGTATTTATAGGGAAACCAGGCTGAAAAGCTGGTTTCCCTATAAAAAAGTTAGTTTTATGGTAAATTCACAATAATGTATCATACAAAATCCCTTCAAACAGTTGTACCACTGAATAATGTTAGCAGTCCCTACTGAGAGTCAATAGCACACTAATCTTCCCAGCATTTGTTTTATCACTTTTTTATTTTAATACAATTCAGAGGGTGAAATTGGGATTTGTCTCCAGTGGGTCAGACATGACAGAAACATACACAAAAACACAATGCTTGTAATCAAAATAGCATGTCCTAAAAAAAAAGACACAAAACAAAGTTACCATAATAATGCCTTCTACATACCATGTCCAATTTTCTGATGTCTGGGGAGGGATAGCAATCCCTTATCTATGTTCTGAAGCAGTTTTTTTCAAAAAGTAATTCTGTAGTTCCCTGGTGTCCTTTATGGACTAATAGCTGTTCAATACAAGGAAAAGACCACATTTAGTTTACTTCCATCTCAGTAGAAAGGTCCAGCTTTTCCTAATCTATGACATTTGTTTCATGTAAGAAAACAGTGGTTGCAATAAAATAAAGGAATATATATAAATGTATGACAAAAACAATCTGTTTGGGGGTAACAGACAATGAAGGTGAGAACAGAAAATCTTTCATCCTATATGCTTTTATCTAAAGGAAACCTTAAACAAGTTCAAAACATACAAGTGAAAAAGAAACAAAACTTTATAAAGTTGTAATAAGAAGAGAAAATGAAAATTTATTTGGCTGAATTGAAACTGGAATGAAAAAATCTAATTGTCTTATTTTCTAGTTCGTAAATATCTTTCATTTAAATCAATGGAATAGCTTATATGTTACTAACATAATGCCCTATGGTTTACAGCCAAATGTATCCTTAAAATAATGGATAGATTTTAAATTAGAGCCTGAGCCAATACAAATTTCATCAGAAGAAGAATCCTATTGTTAATCATCAAAGCCCTTAACGAGCAAAATGAAATCAATGTCTGAGCACTTATGCTGTAGAAATTTATGTACCTTTTTCATTTGCTATGATGTACCCAAATGACACAATTCAAAACTATGACTTCATTTTCTCAGTAAATTGAAGTGAATGAGGAAAAAAAAAACCAACCCAGTAATTGTTTAACTGGGAGGATCTAGTATTTTGGTGAGCACAGAAGGGAAGTACAGAAAACACAGAATACAAACATATGTCAAATATAATACAACTGTGCCAAAAGGTAAAGTCTGGATTTTCTAGTTGTGAAACTGCTAATGGCCTGCAGACCATGGGAGGCCTGTGATTCTGTCCCAGAAAATCCAGGACAACCTTATTGTGTTTCTATATAGCCTGAGAGAGTTTAAAAATATTCTCACTGTGGTCAAGGTAGATAGGTCCAGCTATGAAAACATACATCTTAAAGTGTCCAATCCAATTTTAAACTACATAACTACCAAATCTTTGGTGAGATCTAGCATAGATTCAGGAATAAATGTGAACATAAATTCTAGCTGCTGAGTGCATTGCAACAGCATTTGGATGTTTCGGCGTTACATGATGCTTCCAAGTACTGTGAGGTTAAGGAAATATTTATTATGCTCTTTAAATCACCTTGACATTCAGCATTTATATATAATCTTGAATTTCCCATGTCTTCCAATATTTCTTGTTTTATTTGCAAAACCCAAACTGTCTACCTTCTGAATTTCACACCAACTCAGGAGGTCTCTAGTGCAACCTCCTGCTCAAAGCAAAGTCCCATCTGAGCCCAGACCAGGTTGCTCAGGGCTTTTCAATCTGGGTTTTGGAGACCTTCAGGGAAAGAGACTGCAGTCTCTCTGGGCAGCCTGTCCCCATCCCTGACTGTCCTATTATTATGGTTATTTGCTCCCACCCTATTATGTCAAGTCAAAATGTTATTCAAATTATGAATATTATGTTATTTCAAATTATGATCCTAATCTCTCATCCTCCTTTCATATGAAGAGATTGGTTCCATCTTCTCACAAAACTACTCTCAGTTGTTGGAAAACTGTTTACATCCCTCCCAGCCTTCTCTGGTATTCATGAGTCCTCAAGTTCAGCAACTCTCCTACCAGATGTTTGATATCAACTACCTAATAGAAAAGAATCAGCATCACAATGCAAGATGTGCTTTTCATAAATCCTTCAGATATTACTGGATTGTTTTTCCTGTAAAAAATTACAAATAAGGGAAGGCAAACAAGTACATCTCTAAGCTGGTTTTCATGCCTGAACTTGTAAAATATGATGTGCCAATGAAGGAGAAATATCTCTGTGTTTGTTTCATTGGCATAAACATTGTTTTCTCTTAGTAGACTGTTAAGCTATTTTTACCATGAGAATGTATTTGTTTGTCACTTATACTTCTGCTATTTTCTTCCACTAGATATAGAGTCCAGGAACAACATCCTGATCTTTTAGATGCTAAGCAGGAGTTCTGCTATTGACAACTAATAATAATAATAACTAATAATAATTGACAACTGTCCACACATTTTTTTTAAAATACTGCATACTTTTGTTCTCTCATCTCCTTTTATATGTAAGAATATTTTTTCAAAGGATAAACATTAGTTGTTGATATTTGCTGCTGATTCTCTGTTGACTGGTAGTGCTGTTCCATAGGAGAGTTTTATCTAACTGTTA
>JAAGNO010029510.1:0-15344 GCA_033439905.1 Ceryle rudis
CGGCAAATGCAAAAGGCTTAAGCCCTTTAACCAGAGGTTCAAATCCTCTCCCTAGCTCCCTACTAACTACCAATGACATTTTCTCCAACAGCTGCACCGCAGTGAAGAAAAGCAGCCCTTCTGCTGATGTCCATCAGCGCGCTGCTGTGCAGGGCCTGCCTGCCTCCACCACGCCAAGGGTGTGGTCCTCAACCAGTGCCAGCGTTTGCACTGATAGAGGAAATGGCCGAGCTCAAGGAAGAAAATTGATTTAGTCTCCACTTACTGTACAGCTTTTACTGTTCTCTGCCTCGAATATCTTTACTGTTTTCAGCTTGTCTGAACAAGCAGTAATTCTTTCGTCTCCTCTCATTCAGCAGGTGCTTCTCAGTGAAAAGAAGATAATTCGAAGAGACCAGAGATGCCTTGGCCGAGCAGAAAGAGAGACAAAGGAGCAGTAGCAGGTCTGTGCTGACATCCTAACTAATTTAGGATCTCTCACTTGAGGTTCCAAGCTATAGTGAAAGTACAGACAGTCATCTTAACCGTCTGTCTTTCAAAGCCACACGTCTTACAGACAGCATTTCCTCTGTAAAAATGGGCTGAGCATCCATGTGTGACAGAGATAAGTCTGCTAGATATACAGTAGGGACGGTGATGTATTATTAGCACAAGGTGGTTAAGAAATGTAACTTATGCCCATTTATGAAAAGCTGTCAGATCCTACGTGTTTGAGGTGGCCAGTCAAAGCATACCCAGTGTACTGGCAGGAAGCTGATCTGCAATGAACTAAAAAGCAAAAACCTTGCACTTGAGCAACATTATGTGGTGCTTAAGGTGTGAGATGCAAAAATTACACAGTTAGCCTCATCGGTGCCATTCATCTGCTTAATTGACTCCAGCAAATAACCACCTTTCTACCTTTTAATCACTTGTTAACTGCTTTTTTTGCTGTCTGGGTCTTGGACAAGCAGGGATATTTACCCATTCTGAACAGGTAGCACAGTGGAGGCTTCATTTAAGGTTTCCAGCTACTGCAGTAATTGAAATATCTTGCTTTGCTGCTGAATTTTCTTGTTATTCACCAGACTCACCCAAATCAACTTTGTTGCCTGCAGCTGATTTCTCAGCAATTAATTTTTAAAAAATTGACTACACTTCATGTGACCGACACGGTCTATCCTGGCTTTCTTATGATTAATTATGACGATTAAACTACATTTGCACATACCACACACTCAAAAATATATCCTTATTTCAGATGTAAACTAGAAATACTCAGAAACACTGGTGTATTGTGCTTACCTTTAGCATCTGGGGCACACCAAACATCTGCAGCAGTTGGATACCAGTATGTGAAGTCAGCTTGGATGACTAAAAATGTTTCAGCACCAGTCCTTACTGGGAACAAAATGCGTTTTATCTAAATGGGCTTTTTGTTGTAATTGTTCCTTTTAAGATAAAAAAGAGCCTGATGCTAAAGTTGCCAAAACTGAGGAGGAGACTCAGGATAAGGAGGAAGAAGAGAAGTCCACGAAACCTCCAGCTGGGAGTTCCAAGTCAGGATGGAAGAACTGGAAGAAGACAAAAGAATCCGACTCTGGTGGGGAAGAAAGCAAGATAACGTACTGTCACTGGCTTCTGAAATCAGAACCAGAGAGCAGGCTGGAGAAGGGAGTGGATGTCAAAGTAAGCACTGAAACCCATCCTTACTCCGCAGAACACAGAAGTGGTTTCACCACTATCCAGAGCATTAGTGCCCGGGTGCCGAGTTACAGGGTCAGACAATTCAGACGGTTTGCAATATTAACACTGCTGTGTCTTTACTTCTCTAAACCCATCTGTCTTCCTGGAAATAGAAAGATGATGTTTTCTCCCAGGGTGACAACCTTGGGGTTTGATACTTGTAATAAAAGAGGAATTTGGGTCCTCGGGAGGCTTAGCTGTTGGTAGGAGGGGCAGCATCTGTTTCAGCCTCTGCCTTCACGCAGCTGCAGTGTTCCTCCTTTGTGAAGGCTTTTCTTTAGCCCCTGTGGGAACCAAAAAAATTTGTGTCAAGTTTGTACTATAATTGAAGGAGCTACTGGGAGCAAGTGTTTAGGCACAATGTAGACAATAAAGATCAGACTGCCTCCTGAACTTAACCTGTATTTTCATTCCATTTGGCAGTTCAGCATTGATGACTTGAAAGCTCAGCCCAATCAGACAACCTTTTGGGATGGAGTAAGAAACTACCAGGTAAGGAGCACACATCAAAGATGGAGTCAATGAAATAGCACTAGGAAAAAAGGCAGCTCTCCCCACGGATAACTTGTTCCTTTTGCCTGAACGATTTCCTTTTGAGGCTCTCTGCCTGTTTTTACAGGTGAGTTTTGCCAGGAGTCAAAATTCCTGCTTAATTGCCTCTAGGTCAAAGGTAGATTCGGGCTGGGTAATAGTCTGTCAAATCATCCAGGTTTTTTTTAGCTTGGTCTTCAGCTTAGACCAGCCTTTATTTCCCTTGACTCCTTTTAGCAAGCCTGTACTTGCCCAGATACTGTGCGCTGTCAGTGTACAGCTTTCTGCTCCAGAGCTCGTCGTGATCTGTGCTTCCCCGACTATATATGATCCCCTTACTCTATATGCTTTCCCCCTATACATGATCTGCTCTGCTGCTTGTTTGCTGAGGGCTAACTGAAGTGTTCTGCTGTCTCTGAACGAGGGTGGCTGAGCTGTTAGATCCCCACATACTTTCTAACCAACAGGATCTGGTTCTTGAGCCTTGTTTTTACTTCATTTCATTGCAGCACAAAAGATCGGTACAACAGCTGTAGGAAGCCTCATCTGTGTAGCTCTGAAGCACATACGCCCCTCTTGTTAGTTCTTGTTCCTGCTGCTTATAATGAAACCCTGAGAGCTTGATACAAAGAGCTCAAAGTCTCTTGTTTACACCTGACAGGCAAGGAATTTCCTGAGAGCCATGAAACTTGGGCAGCAGGCCTTCTTCTACCACAGTAACTGTAAAGAGCCCGGCATCGTTGGCATTGTCAAGGTGAGTGCCTCTTTCTTGTGCTCTGTTTCAGGGTGGGGGAAAAAAGTAACAATTGATGGGTTATCAGACAGCTCATTGGCCCTACTTCTGTCTCAGCACCAAAAGAGTGCCAGAGTTGTGCAGTCAGGGTACCTGGGCTCACCGGTACCTGTCACAGCAAGGCCGATGTGGGCGTTACAGACTATCATCATGCACCCAGTGTTCCTGTTGCGTGTGTTCCTTCCACATTGCTCTCCAAAGAGGTGACGATACTTCTTTGACAGCCAGGCTGTTCTGCAGTGCTTTGACCCAAGAAATGGAAGGAAATGGATCTCACCATTGCAATGGAGTTTGGGGAAAGCAAGACTGATTTTTGCACCAGGATTATTCCTCATGTCTAGCCACAGCTTGCTCAAGCACATTTCATACCTTTGGCTGACAATAGTTATAAACTGATGGCAACTTGTCTTCCATTCTTCTCCCCTTCTGCTTCAGATCGTAAAGGAGGCATACCCTGATCACACACAGTTTGATCAGAAGGATCCTCACTATGATTCCTCCAGCAGAAAAGAGAACCCCAAATGGTCCATGGTAATGTAGTGAACTAAATACTGCTGTTTCAAGCTCTGTGTGCAAGCCGAGTGAAGGTAGAAGCATTTCTGCATCATACTGCATATCTTCTTGAGCTTCTGTCCAGGCTTAGCTACCGTTTTCTCTCTGAAGAGAAAATCCAGTCCTGATTGTTTTCTCTGCCTTTTTCCCTGTCTCTTCCAGAGGGCTGCGAAACTGTATCCCTCTAAATTTTCAGATCTTACTTGGATGCAGAGCTGACCTCCATGCATGGCAGAATTCTGGGTTAGGGAAGAGAACAAACAACTTTTAAGTACCACTCTCAGTCTACAGCGGCCAAAGCTGTAGTTTTGAGACATGCTAAATTACAGGGAAGTGACTGTTCACAATCTGGCTACATCCCACATCTTCACTTTGTATTGTCTGTGCCAACGTGAATGTGTGTTGCTAGTGCACAGGGCTAAGCTCATGTAAACAAATCACCTGCCAGAAATATCTCAAAGTTCTTTTAGCCTTGAGCAAGGGAAAACTTCCATATCATCATTATAAGGTAGTACACGTCAGTCATTTGCTTCCGTGTAAAATCTTTATCCCCACA
This sequence comes from Ceryle rudis, assembly GCA_033439905.1. Lineage (NCBI taxonomy): Eukaryota > Metazoa > Chordata > Aves > Coraciiformes > Cerylidae > Ceryle > Ceryle rudis. The sequence goes on from JAAGNO010029510.1 coordinate 4,158, forward strand.
AAGATCTTACGTGACATCTGGAGGCTCTGTCCCTCTCCAACCGTGCTCCTTTGCTGCCCATCGCTTCCCAGGTGGATGTCCAGTTTGAGCGGATGACAAAACGTTTCATCCCCCTTTCTGAAATCAAGGCTCACCACCTGGCACATAAAGCAGATGGAGGACCCCTAAAGAACATGATGCTCTTCACAAGACAACGTCTTTCCATCCAACCACTGACACAAGGTAAGAACCTTCTTCTCTGGACTCTTGGTGCCATTCCCTCTGAGAGGCAGCCCTCACTCAGACAACATGGAAGTTCCACTTACGGCTCTTTCTTCCTTACCTTTTCAACACAGAGGAATTTGATTTTGTCTTGAGCCTGGAAGAGGAAAAGCCACATTAAGAAACTGACAGCAGCACAGCTTCTAACCAACCCACTGATGCCTCCTCCTAAACCTGCGTAATGCTCAACTTTACTTGCTCAATCGCAGCACCAAGAACATGCCCGCACACCATCCGCAGCTACATGTCCCTTATTCTGACATGCTGTTATTTTTGCTTCTTTTTAAATAAAGCCTTTTGGAATCATTTGAAGCTATTCAATTTTTAATAGTGGGAAAATAAATCTGCAGTATATCTCTTGAAGGACGAAACGGTTACATCCTCCTTGAGGATGTTTACTGCAGGATCCAGGGCAGTTTCGCGGACTGCTGAGGGACATTTTTTTCTGCAGAAAGCTATCACCCAGCTGCTGTCTAGATTAAGAAAATTTAGATGTATATAGACGTCCAGCCTGATTGCTGCAAAGTAGATCACAGTTACCTTCCTGCAGGTACGAAGCTTCCCGTGTTATTTCAGTAGTGGCAGCAGGGAATTAAAAGAAAATAAAGCTGTCTTGCTAGTTTTTAAGCTACATGGGTCCTCCACCAGCACAGCTTCTGAGTAGTGACATAGCTTAAAGAAAGACCAAGAATTTATAAAGAGAACAAAGGACAAATTTCTCCAGCATGGTTGAAGGGCTGCACGGTATGGCACCGAAGAAAAATTTCTTCATACCGTAAAAAAAAAAAAAAATACAAACCAAAACCACCACCAAAACAAAACCAGACCCGGGCCAGGCAATATAAACCATTTCAGACAAACTCATGCACAGCATTTGACAGCCAGGGCTGGCTCTTTTTAATTGGAGAGACAAAACCCCCAAGTTTTAAAATACAGCCATTGAAAAGACAACGAATTAAGAAACACGTAAACACAGCAGAGGCTTAATTACAGGTTGCACTGCTTGGTTTAGTACTTGCACACTCCCCCCCGGCTGACTGTGCCTGGGGGAGAGGGAATGACCCAAGTATTGAACAGAACCACCCAGCTCACGAGGGCACGACCGCTCGAGCAGCGCCTGCCCCTTACCATGCTAATGAAATGCTTTTCTAAAGTACCTTGTCCTGGAGTGACCGTACGCTTCAACTTCTCTCTAAAGATCCTCAGCACATCTGCTCCACCCCAGGCAGAGAGAGAGCCTAGTGGGTAACAGGTTGAACAGTCCTTTTAGATTAGGCAAAAATGGGGATCATTTCTAAATTCTGGTTCCACAAGTGGGGACGCAGGGAAGGGGGGCACAAAGTGGGGAAAAAAAACAACCAACCCAACATACAGGCTCATGCACCTTTGCCAAGTAATCCCTCCAGAAGTGATGAGCAGATGTTTAATAGAAATCTCCTTACAGTGCATTGTCTTGGCAGACAATTTTCTTACATCCATTACTGATCCCGTTCAGACAGTAAACAAACCACTCCTGGGATGCAGAGACATCTTCATCCATGGGGTTTCTTTAATACCACATGGCCTACAATCCAGAGGAATAGGCAAGGAAAAAAAAAAACCTCTAGGTGGGATGGGAGTTGAGGGGAAGCTAGAGGGCAGTTAGGGTGCTGCTGTGCTCGGGAAGATTCGCCTGCTATCCCCAGGGGCTCCCCGTGGGAGCTTCACTTGTCCCTGAAAGGTCGTGTATGGCCACACACAGGTGGTTCCCCCTACACAGAGGGGGGAGTAGAGCAAGTGTCAAATGTAACATCTGGATTCCCTTGCCATGTGAGACCCGCAGCAGGTTCTACCACCCCTTGCCCTGGTGTAACAAGGTAGTTGTCTAAAGTAAGCTTTTGCTTCGGTCTTAGGAAGACACGGCTCCAGCCCATGGCACAGACTTCTCATGTAAAGAAAAGCAAGCCACGTCTTCACTATTACAGAGCAGAAACACGGTGTGACACAAGCATTCAGCAGAGATGAGATCATTAGTGTCCTCTACAACAGAGCGAGACTGTCCAGCTCTACTAAAAACCACAACCTTACACATGGTGAGTAAAATATAACTTACTTTGGCAAGCAGAAACACACATTTATCACTGAAATACGGTAGCTGTCTTACTACATAAAAATCTCCCCTTCCCACCTAGGCCCCACTCCCTCCACCAGCACTGTTCCACTAAACAAAGCAGGAGATACTTCCATTTCCCAGCTGTGAGACAACTGTTCTACATTCAGCTGTAGGACAGAGGCAGAGGACATTCATTCCAGACTCAAAAGGAAGCTGGGCAAAACCCTATTGAGCCACAAGCTCACAGGGAAATCCAGACAAATCCCACTTGATAGAGCTCAAATCCCAGCACCTAGTGCAGGCTTGTCTCTCCATCTGGCAGGAGATCTAACCACCTGCTTCCTTGAAGGACATCTAAACAGGGTGGATATTCTCCAGACTCGGATGATCCAGTCTACAGAGCCATATCTAATTTTTAACGGAGGAGTGACTCCCTTCTGGGAACGTTCTCATGATTCTACTTAGGTGAAGACTAAAAGAAGCTTATTTTAGAAAAGACAAAACCTGCCATTCAGGTTCTCAGTTCATGGCATACCCTCAGACCTCACTGGTGACTTCAGCCCAGGCCTCAGGAATGTGTCTGTGGCATCAGAGAGCTCTACCATCCTTCCAGTTGCTTCCTGGCTTCATCTAGCAGCACACACAGGCCATGAGCTTCTTAACTTCATCCACTTTCTGTCCTTACCGATCCTCATCCCGCAGGTGCAAGGGAGCAAACAAAGCAACACACACGTGTTTCTCTACTGCCGTCCGTCCCTGCTACAAAGCCTGCTCTGTCACAAGGACCCAGACATGAGCAGGGCAGCGTGTGCAGCATAAGCCTGCTCCCAAGAGAGCCCCCAGTACTTCTCACGTTCCAAAACTGCCTTTTAGACCTCTCGTGGCTGGTCTGCCCCTGCTCTGCAGCAGCAGCTGGGACCTCTATGAGTGCATCAACCAGACTGGTTCTCGGGGGCACTCGGGCAGCTGCCAGGACAAGACTAGGAAGGCACTGACTGCTCTTGGCCAGGAGCCTTCCTGCCCTCGCTTCTTGCCCACCCAGCAGCATCGGGACCTTCACCGCTCTGCCCGACCTGTGCCAGCTCCTACTGCATTTGCCTGCCTCACTCCCTCCTACCAGCCACAGCGGCTCCTTGGTGCAACACGGCAGTCAGGAGCTCCACAGCAAGGACCCAACAGCACGCCCGCTGCCCATGGTCCAGGGCTGAGTCAACGGTGCTATGGAACTGTTTGTGACAAGGAACCCAATGCCAGCATGAAGGGGCAGGGGAGGCAGCGAGGGGATAACACTAAGCAATTTCAATAGGCCACACCTCAGTCTCCGACTCTCTCCTCTACCTTCCAGCTAATCACTGTGTCATTTTCCCTTGTGAGGATTTCCGAAAGGCAACAGAATATCCATCCTACACAGCCCCGAAGCAACCTCCACACCGCCGGGAAGAAGCGGCAGATTTGGCCTTCACTTGCTCTCTCCCTCCCCACTGCCACACTGAAAGGCTCTTGGGGCAAAGAGGAGATCGGGCAGCTCCGCAGCCTCCAGACACACGCCTCAAAGCAGCCGACCCCCGAGGAATGTAGTTGATTGGGAAGCACTGGGGTACCTTCACCTCTGGACCACAAGTGCGCCAGCTTGCCTTGCCCTCCCATCCCCTTCCCACCCTACGAGTCCTTTGAAGAAAGGAATTAAGTCAAAAACGGATATTTATTTTCATGAAGTCTCTGAATTGTTTTTTTCTTCCTCCTTGCTGCTGTCCCCACCGGCTCCACAGCAGCCTTCCTCTGCGTGGCCTCTCACTGCCGGCCGTTGTTCTCTGCAGGCTGGCTGGGGGTCTTGGCCTCGGTGTGCGAGGACGTCCCCTCAAAGCGCTGGGAGGCGATGGCTGCTTGGTGGGACATGCTCTTCCTCACTATGTCTCCTTTCCGCCAAAGCACCACCTCCTGTAGTAACACAGCCAGCAGGGCTTGTCAGGGCTTGTGAGATCTTCTCCTGGCCCCACCCAGACCCAAAGGCTGAACCACGCTGCCCGGCGAGCAGCTGGCACCTGGCGAGAACTCAGTCCGTGCCGCCACGTTCCACCCCTGGCTGTGCACGAGGCCACTCACAGGGGCCTCGCAATGCAGCCTTCCTGAAAACTGGGGTAGGGTGCTCCTCCCCAGCCTCTGGGCACACAGAGGCAGCCCACGGGACATCTAGGGCAGCTCTGTCCTGTTGCCATTGGCTACCGCACTGGAATTGAGAAGGTGAACCACAGAAGCTCCACCACAGGGCAACAGAACAGAAAAGAAGTCCCAGGGTGCACCTTCTACATGCATCCCCACCACCACACACATCTGACCTCTGCGGACCGTTCCTTCTAGACCAGCTTTGCACACTCCAGTCCTTACAGACACGCAAGTCAAGAACATGATTCTCCCCCGTGGAAATCCCAGATTCCCGGACGGTCCTTCTAACGCAGTATCCCAAGCGACAGCCCACGGGTCCAGGAAGCACTAAGCGTTCTGTTTCTCACCTGCTGTTTAAAGTAGCGTCTCTCTTCCTCATCGATCAGCACCAGATTGAGGTAATAACGCACTGAGAACTTCTTATTGATGTCCCTCATCGTTGGAGTCAGCTCATAGCCGGCCAGGAAGAGTCTGATGGGAATGGACTCCCCTGCAAAGTGCACAGGACCATCAGCATAGACAGAACGCACAGACACAGACTAGGAGAGCACCCCCAACACTAAATCTCACTAGGCCACAAACTTTGTGACCATTTCCACAAGTGGAGTAAGATGAGCGAGAAGACCTCAACTCCTTTCAAAAATCAGCACACGTGGTCCATACCCAGATCCTGCCCTTGCTGACAGCTATTCCATCTCTACTTTAACTGCACAGGACTCATTTGTGACCTGCATCGATTCAGCACTGCCAGAAAATATAAGTAAGGTGACATTTTCTCTGGCAGGTGACTCTGCTGGGCAGTGGAACTGGAAAACAAGTGGCAAAGGAGATTGGCACAGAGCTAGAACACCATCTTTCTGCTCCAAGTTTCAGCAGTGCCAGCTGGTGGCCCATGCCAACAGTGAATTTCCATCTTTCCTGTTTCTGCCACTGCTTCACCAAAAGAATTAAGTCATTGCAACTCATTATGCCTCAGTTCCCCCTCATCATACCAGAGAAGGACGGGGATCATATCTCATCACCTTCGTAAACTGCTCTGAGTTCACCAGCGACATAGGATGCACACTACTCCTGAGCACAGAGATCCAGCTGAAGATACTGCAGGACTCGTATTCCCACCCCAAAAAGATTTCAGCAGAGGAATTCTGAAGGGTTCATCTGCCTTCTCACCTCTCACAGGCGCCCCATCCATGATCTCATATTTAGCTATTGTGTCATTCTCATGATACACGTTGGGTCCGGTCCCTGTTGTTTCTCTCTTGATGATATCTATCTCCATGTGTTTGATCTTGATCCGCACCAGCAGGAAGTAGATCTTGCCGACGATCACATCTTTTAAATGGTACCTGGCACACGGGGGAAGCAAGCACCACGGTCAGACACTGCGTGGCAGACCAGGGCTCAGACTGAAGAGCAGGAACGTGCGTGTCAGGCACTCGGCTCTTATCTGCAGCCCCAGCTGTAAATTTCAGATGACATCAACCACCACCTCCACCAGGCTGCTGTGAACAGCACTTCATCTTTCATCCTCTGGCCTTTTGGAAATCAACAAGAACATTTCTCACGATCAGATAAATTAAAAACAGAATTTCAGGCTGAGTATCTGCAAGAAGCCCATGCGACAGCAAAGCCTCCAAACCCAATTTTTTAGGTCAATTAAAACTAACCCAAATGTTACACTGCAGAGAGATTTGCTGGCATCAGCAGTAAAAGTAGTTTAAAAGAGCTGCTTCCAACTTCTGTGCCTGAATTAAGGTCCCACTTCAGCTGTGTTGTCTGGTAAAGAGCAGATGTTATACTTGGAAGACACTTGGAAATACTGATCTTGTCGAGGATACAGAGAATGTGAAGTTACTGTGACAGCCTCACACTGTGCTCCAAGCTCAGCAATTCACAGCCCTTGCTTGCCACTCCTTGGTCCAGAGAGCACATCTACGGGGCAAGGAGAGGAACCCAGAGACCCTCAGCCAGGGTCTAGACTGCCCTCCAGCTTTGCTGGAGCACACGAAGAAAGAATCCCTTTGAGGATCGCATGCAAGACACACGCCCCGGGCTTCCAAACCAAGCCGTCCCCTGTAGCAGATGGTTCCCCACCGCCACTGGCTGTTTTGAGACACATACTTGGACTTGTTATACTCGAACTCGATGTGCAGGCAATCCTCGATCCCCACCTCCATCTTAATTGAGGAGTTGAGTTCTGGGTAGGTGCTCAGAGTGTGCACAACTATGTCCATCTCCTTCACCACATCATTCAGTCTGCGGCTGACTGTCGCTCGGAGGAAATACCTGCAAGGAGAGTCCCCCTCGTATTAGGGTTGCACAGGCCGTGACAGAGGCGAAGCAGGGGGGACATAGGGCTGAATGGATTGCACGGGGCTATCCAAGCAGTCTTACTGGTACTCTGGCTTCTGGAGCAGCCAGTACCCCGTGTTGGAAAAGACAGAAGGGAAATTTCAAATGGAAAAGCAAGCTCCTGTAAGACTTCTCTGAGCTTTCATGCATTGAGGAGCCTGAGTTACCTAGGCACCACTTTGGGGATCTGAGTAGCAGCTTGCACACGGTGAAACCACTGCCCTTTGGCAGGACGTTAGGTCACACCGGTCTCTGCAGACACACCTCTTTCTCCAGATCTCAGAATTTTCCAGCCTCCCGTGTCTAAGCCAGTGACTGGATTTCAATTCAGCTGGAGTGCCTAGATGTGGAATATGGTTTGCAAGCTATGAACAAGACACAGGCTAGGCACCTGCGTGCAGACACAGCGCAGTTCAAGTCGGCAAGGCCGATTACAAGGCAGTGAAAATGTCCCCGTTGGAGACTAAACCAGTTTCTTTGGCTTTTTGAATTACCAAATAAATTAGAAAGTATTCGGTCGATTCAGAAAGGGCTGATGTCTCTTGTCACTTAAATGGGGCAAAACAAGTTCCATATGATGCCTGCTTACAAAAGTAGAGCCCTCAAGGACAGCCTTTACCAACTCAGCCCACCAAAATTCATTCGGAGTTACGAGGCAGGCTGGGAAGGGATGGTGCACCCCAGTGTCATCACGGTAAACAGCAGTACTTGCACAGTGCACACAACCAAGAACTGGGCTCGGCAAGGGGAGGAGACTCACCGTAGCTTCACGTTCTGCCCCGTGTAGGACTCATAAGGTTTTTCCACATGTGTGAATTCAAAGTCAAATGTCTGCGACTGAGTGAATTCACCAGGACGGGCCAGGTCTTTCACCAGGGACACAAACTCATGGTGATTTCCTCGGTCATAGTAGAGTTCTAGGAAGAGAGAAGTCCAGGTTAAGCAGTGATGCTTAATCCCACGTGACACAGTGAGGAAAGGCAGGAGATAACACAGCTATGAGCACCTCTCTTCTCCAGATCACTGCTTCCTACACCCTGTTCTGAGAACCTACCAAGGGAGCCTGTGGCTGCAACACATTTCACTTGTTCACTGCTCTGTATTGGAGGCAGGTGCAGGCCAGGACTTTCCTCCCTGAAGCAGGAAGGAAGAGGTCCACACAGCCTCACCTACTGCAATGGACGAGCAGCGTGGTGGCTTGCCTTAGAGCGACACGGGTCACCTCTTACCAATAGTGATGATTTTTGGACTCTTTGAGAAGAGGAGCCAGCAGCTCACACAATCCCTCCCAATAATTTTCTACACAATATTTCAGGCTAAAGGCATTGCCACTGTAAAGAGCAGGAAAAGCCCCACAGATTCTGTGAAAGAGCAGTGACAGAGCAAAACTGGAGGGCTAGGAGGCTTCCAACTGTTCCTGCCTATCCTTTGACAACAGAGTCTGAGCGATCTCGATTCGGACCTTCTTCCAAGGAAGATCCTCACCAGTGTTCAGCGCATGACTACCAACGCGTGGGGAGGCAGAGGAGTCAACTTCCACCAGTCCCTGCATCGCACATCAATGGCCGTGTGAACACCAGCGAGGGAAGAGCATTCCCCTTTGGAAGCACTATTCAAACCTGCTCAGGTAACCAGTGTGGTCACATTGCTTCACTTTTCCCCACAGCCTTATTGTGTCAGCAGGAAACGACTACAGGTTTCCTCCTTTAATGAAAGCAACCCTCTCAACACTTCCAGAGTTTTCTCCCTCAAGTCAAAGGAACAGAAACTCAAAACTCTGCAGTTTGCATGCGCAGATCTGTATTACACATCCCCATCGGTGAAATCTGCCCTTCCCAGCCCTGCGTGTGAGCTGTGTGACTACAAGACACCCACGCGGTCCTTCTAAAAGCTAAAGCCTTAGCCAATCTGATATGGTTAGATGGGGAAATAAAAGCCTAAGTCATCACATGATCATATACACACAAGTTCACTGTCAGCGCTAAACTCTGCAGAGGAGGCTTCCAAGAGGTCTTGGTAGCACTGAGGAACCGCAGCGAGACTCCTTTCACTGCTCCTTGCGATGCACGATGAGATTTCAGCTGTTAAGTAATGTCTGTTTCTTACGCCCCTCTGCTCACCTTAGCTCTAGAATGGAAAGAGTGGCACTGGAACACCCCGTGCTTACGCAGAACAGCGAGTGCCATCGAGCCCTGTAGGCTGGGCAGGCAGGTGACATAAATAAACCAACTCTCTCTGCATTGAATACGTGTCCATTGAGAGGAAACTGCCTTCTGATGTGACAGAGAGAAGCCACGTGCCACAGAAAAAGAGGAATGTATCATCCTGCCACACGATGCAAAGGGAGATCAGTGTCAGCATACCAAGTTCTCTGCTACCCCGGAAGGGCACAGACTGGCACTCTGCAGCCTCTAGAAGAGAAGGGATTGATGTTTCCCACATTAGCCTGTCAAACAGGTAGAAGCTGTAATTTCAGGTTTTCCAGAGCTGTAAGCTTTCCAGATGGGAGGAAATAACCTGCCGATGTTCTGGTGTCATGCTCAGGACACAGTAACCGCAGGCGAACTGACATCTTCCATAGGTTCTTCTTACATAGCTACTCTAAATATGTGTGGCTCAAACATCTTCCAGAATGGGGAATGAGAAGCAGGTGAGGCAGCGCAGACGAGACACAGAAGAGCAGGAAGCAGAGTTTGGGCTTAATTTCCACCGACAACCATAATCAAATAGCAGGAGGTCATAAGGTAGCTCCTGATGAACAGGCTCACTTACAGCCCATCGGTTACAGGCTCTCTCTGTCCGTCCTCCCCTTTCTTTCCACAGAGCAGAAGCAAGGCCAGCAAAAACTACACAGCAGCACCGGGGCTGGGTGGGAAAACCTCAAGTTCACTTTCCTATGCCGCATGATTTGCAATGCAAAGGTTGCCGGCCCACAGGTCGCACGGCGGTTTTGGGGGTTAAACCTGAGTATGGATGGCCCCAGACATGAGGGGCTGCATGCACCAAGCACAGTTGCATCACTGGGAACTTCTTGAACTTATTTTGGCTTATGGGACTCAGGCACGTCCAGGAAACACAGACATCTCCACTCAGATGGAAGAGTGGGTGTGGCAGCCACCTTTCCTCTAAGAAAGCAGGAAATACTAAATCTAAACTGGTTGCACGCACAGATAACCGTGAGTGTTGAACAATTTGAAGTCGCTCAACGAAGCGTTCAGAGATGTGTGGGCACTCACTTGAGGAACAGGAGGATAAACGATGGAATCAGCTGAGCTGAGCACACAGGCCTCAAGAAAGCTGATCTACCCCGGTGCAGTGTGCTGGGGTTAGGGGCTGGGAAGGTGGAGTTGGTGCTTTGAGATGTAGGGGCAAACCCCAGATTCACCATCCTCGGCTGAGCCACTTGCTTCCGTACCCAAATCCATTGGCACACAAGCAACACAGACAGCTCGTAGTGCTGCGAAAAAAAGACACCAGGAGAACACCGCCTGAGAGCTGGCGTTGCTGGGGTGTCCAGGCTCAGACCCACATCAGCAGGATGTGAACCCAGTTTTACCTCAGCTACCTCCAAGCGTGTGCCTTCTAGAGCTGAAACCAGTGACTGAGCAGAAGTGAGAAAATAGGACAAGAAAACAATGACCTGGAAAAGGTCTGGAATTCCCTCCCTTCTGCTGGGGCTCGAGCCCAGAGAACGGACCAGGCTGCTCAGCTCGAACGGAGGGGTTGGTCGGGAGCAGTCACAACCTATTTCGCGCCACCAAGGATTTCCGTGCCGTGGGGCTCAGGGACGTTCCCTGGACTCGCACTATTGTGCGTGTGAACTGGCAGGGCTACGAAGGCGAGAGGGACATGCCGGCCTCCGCACAACATGACCCACCCTTCGGGGAAGGGACCCGGGCCGGGATGCCGGGGTCCAGGCAAATCACCCCGGGCCGGGATGCCGGGGTCCGGGCAGGCCACCCCCGGGGCTGCCCCACAGCAGACCTGCCCCCCGCGCCCCTCTCACCGATCTGCCCGATGAATTCCACTTTGATGCCCTGATGCTCCAGCCGCCTGTGGGGGTTCTTGAGGGTGAGGACCACCCGCCCGGAGACGGTTTCCCCGTCGTAGAAGAGGAAGTACTTCTCCTTCTTGCCTTCCTCCGTCTTGTGCTCCACCCGCCGCCGGCTCTCGGCGTCGCTCAGCACCAGCTCCAGCTCGGGGGTCTGCCCGAACCCGAAGAAACTCATGGCACCGGCAAGAAGGGGCGGCCGCGGTCCCCGCGGCTCCGCTGGGCGATCGGCGGCTCCCGGCCTGCCCGCAGGCACCACGGACAGAGC
>JAAGNO010029511.1:0-21252 GCA_033439905.1 Ceryle rudis
TTTTAGAAGAAAAATGTCTCGGAAAGGGATATAACAAATGAGTCACCTACAGCAGGTCACACAGAGAACAGCCACTTGCGTTCAGGTTTGTGAAATGTATTTTGGGGATGGCTGTTAAGATCAGACCCTGTGGTTACTCTTGTGGGGGCTGTGGGTAACAGAACTGTACATTTCTCTGCATATATGGACTCCAAGACAGCAGCTCTGCTGTGCAGTCCATCTCTACAAGCCCCACCTGTCCCTGCCTGTTGGCTAAGGGTGATGGTATTTATCTATGTATCCAAAATGTCCCTCAAATATTAGGCCGGGCAAGTGGTAGTTCCATTCTACATTTTCACATGTACAAAATGTGTGTGGGATGATGTAGCTTTCATTCAAGTTGGTGCTTTTTCAGCCCTGTTGAGATTCCAATTTCTCATCAAAGCATGGAATGCTAATGTGTAGACCACAGGTAGATATCCCAGGGGCTGGCTTAAAGACTAGAGTCAAAGTAAGAGGCAGATAAAGTCCCATATTTTATAATTAGGTGTTGCAACAAGACATTAAATTTTTAGCATGTTAATTTAGGTCTCAAAGAATAATTGTTCTGTGGTTTTGTTCCTCTGTTTTTTAGTGTGTGTTTGGTTTTGTTGTTTGGTTGTGGTGTTGGGTTTTTTTCTATCCTGTCATCTTTATTTTTATGTTTTCAGGTACTTGGCTTTCTTCTATTAGAGTTTCTGCTACAAGTGAGATATTTAGAGAAAAATCAATGTTAGACTATTTATTTGAACTTTGAGGAGAACTCTGGGTCTGATTACAAGTGGTTTTGCAAAATCAAAACCTGGCACTGGTTATACTTGTTGCTAATATTGATCTGTGGAAGCTTTTGGTTTTTTCCTAAGCTGTGACCTGGAGTTTGTGAGTTGTTTGTAGTCTGGTGGAAGTTACCCACACATTTTTATCACCATTTTCAGTTCACATATCTATTATAAGTCAGGGAAAATTTATCCCCCTATTATAACAAAATTTGACCATTGTTTCCTTTCTCTATAAGAATTTTTGTTGATAAATGTATTATTTAACCCACTCATTTGGCATATATAATATATATTCCGTAAGTATCTGTTTTGATCTTTGCCTTTCACCTCTATTGTTTAATATGAAATGAGTTGCAAGCTTTTCAAGTGAGCCTGAAGGTGTACGAAGGGAGAATTGCTGGTAAAGATCACTGCAGCAATAGCAAGAATTCATTTCTCATGTGGGAAAGGTACTACGGAGGTCAGTTAGGAGGAGTTTGTTGCAGCACATTAACTGCAGAGGGCAAGTTTGTACCATAATATTTTGAGGAGGCCTCTTGATGAAGCTTATTTCTTACTAGAGGACTGGCAAAAAATTTGTTTAGCTAAAACAGTCACTAGCAAGTAGCTCCTAATTTTGCTGCTTGTTTTCCTGAAATGCTGTGGAGTTGCTTTAGCCGTCAAATACAAATGTAGATTCTTCAAAATATAAGAATTATCTGTCAACTAAAATGTTATTGTATGAAGTACAGTAATACTTTTCACTATTTCCCATTCCTTCATCCGCTAAGTTCTTCCTTTCACCTATCCCCTAACTGAGTAGTTATGTTGATTATAAGTGCAGGAGAAGTGAGGCAGGATACTGAAGCCCTTCCACACAGACAAGGGTAGGTTTCCTGACAGTAAAACAGTGAACCATGTGGCACTGCAAATGAGCTGGCTCAGCTCTGATGCAGAGCTGAGCTTTAAATGTCTCTGGACCTTTTAAGAATCTCACGGCAAATGCAAGTGTCTCTTGAAAGGCCTATGTTATTAACCCTATGTTCTAGCAATATATTTCACTGCAATTTTAATGCAAAATATATTCTGTCCATACTTTCTAAGTTTCTCTTACAAAAATTTATCAAATTTCATCCTGATGGTATTCTCATTTTAGAGATACAATGATTTATCTTCATGTTATATATCTCAGAAAAGCTCTTCTACAACCATTTGGATGAAAATCTCTAGGTATATAAAAAAAATGTTGCTTTACATGCTTTCAACTCCATTGACTTCATTTGGCTTTAACCATCTGTACAACTTGCAACTACTTGAAAAATGAGGGTTCAGATGTTTCATGTGCATTAGTCTTCTTTCCTTACATACCTGTACTCTGATGTTTTCATGCAGTTTTCCAGTAAACTGTATGCATAATTGCTTGCTTAATCGACAAGCAGATTTAATGGGACCCAATGCACAAATGGTGTTGCTATGGGTAGAAGATAAAAAGCTGTTTGTATGCATCCAGAGGAACTGGACACCCAAATAAGGTGCCTTATGTGCCAATATTGTACCTACAGATGCATGAAGTCTGGGAATTGGCACTTTGCAGGTAGAAATTAAATATCTGCTGCCCTATATTCAGAGGTGTTTGTCATGTACACATTTATTTAGACTTGGAATTAAGCAAACAAGATGACTGAATGTGCTGAAAACATAATTTGAAAAATACTTAAATGAAAAATGAGATTTTAAAAAGCTGGTTTTGACAACCTTCCAGGCAATTGGAATATGAAATGGTCTAACATCTACCTTTATTTGAACAGAGTTTGAAATTAAATCAGTGCAGATTTCAGAGGATAAAATCATTATTGTGAATGAAAAACAAAACCAAAGATGCCAAGTAAATAAAATACATTGAGAAAATAGAGCAAATATTCACATTGCTATGGACCTTCTGCCAGGGGATTTTATCTTTGGATGACTAATTGTATCCATTAATTATACTTAATGGTGGTGGAAAATGCGCCATGTTGTTTATTTTGAAGTTTAGCCCAACATCGGTAGGATTAAAGTAGCTGCAGGAGTCCAGCAGTAAATAATAAGGATGTAATCAGCTTCTTGGGAAGCTTTTCCTTTATCTTCATTTATCAATGTAATATCTGGTGCAGGTGAGACTTGAGGACTCTGGAGACAGAGTTATTAATCATAGCAGAGATCATTGTAATCCCACTTAGGATATGGATTTTGCTGGTAAGTGATATGATCTAGTAGGTGAAACGTTGTGGTCAATAAGCCTGGGTGATCTTCCTTCAGACATGCTAAGTCTCCATGCCTCAGTTTCCTCCTCTATATCATGCGGATTGTGACAGTTGTCTCCACAATAAACCACAGCAATAGAGGACCTTGCTGTCCCCGAGGTGGTTTTACATTTGTCAGAGAAAGCTGGGAAGGGAGGGGGACTAATGGCACTGTTTTTTCTTTACTTCATTAAGAAAATTTAAACAGACAAAAAGATATAAAACAACATCTGAGACTTTTCACTGGTTTATGATAAAGCCATCAGACAACCCTCAGATGAGTAACTTGATGGGAGAGCCCTAAACTTTGAGCTGAGCCTGGACTGCCTGAGCTACAGCACAAAGTTTTAATTTGCTTATTCATTTTCCCTGGATTTTTTTTGTATAAATCTGCTTGCATTGCCAGTTTCTTGATTCTGAAAGCTGACACCATCTTTTAACAAGTCATCACAGTCCCAGATTTGCAAACTATTGCGCACATGACTTTCATATCAGGGCTTAAGTCCTGAGGCTTGATCCTTGAAGAGCTCCAGCCTGCTGCAGGCTTCCTACACGCTTTGGATGAGTTGTGCTCTGTGAATGCCATCCCTGTCTCTGAAATTGGACACATTATTATCCCCTCTTACTGAGGGGGCTGTTAGGCTGACTGGATGGGTGCCTAGGTGTTACACATGGGTCTCTGAAGCTCTTGAAGGCGAGCACTAGAGGCCAGATGGATGGGCTTTATTATGCATAAAGTGATTTGGTGATGGTGTGGGTTATTTTGCTGTCTCTGGAGTATGTATGTCAGATATGCAAGTGAAGGGGCTACAGGGAACTCTGGTGATATGACTAATAAGTCATATCAAGGTGGTGGAAGGAGAGGTATTATAGTTTGTAATATGTAAAATTTTAAAACAGTGATGGCTATTTATGTTGGAAGTGGTTTGAATTAGAGTATTCAGCTCTTTTTAGAGAACCCTGGTGGCAGGGACTGCATGTGGCTATTGTGATTATCAAGGGAGTGTAGTTTAAGTCCCTTGCTGCTGTGACAACAGAAGTGTAAAAGTTAAAAACTAATAAAAATGTACAATAATAGTAATGCAATTTCTATAATAAATGTATTTTTGTCTAAAACTGAGTTGTCACAGAAGGTTTAAGATGTTGATATTCACTGAAAGGATGTGGTAAAGGTCCCTTGCATCATCCAGCAATATGAGAAAGGACAATTCTGTTTGTGTCTGTGAGCTTTGTATACCATGAAGAATCCCCTATTTCTTTCCTGCTAAAGAAATTGCTTTCTTATCTGAGTGGTCTGATTTTACCAGGGGGTATTTTGTATGTTTATAAATAAGTAGGACGGCCCTTATCTATCTTTTCTGATACTTGAACAAGAGAGGAAGCAAGAAGTTTTGGCACTTTCTTTCTAGGCAGAGTTGGCAGGACTTATGGAGGGCTCCTAGGCCACAAACCTTAAAAAAGGTCTTCCTTAGCACAGAGGAGAAGCATGGGCCTGAGCTCTCTTTCCATGGTTGCCACAAAACTCAGAATGCTCATACTTGTATCTTGGTTAGTCACACAGTTGTAAGTGTTTCTGACTATAGTTCTTTTATGAATATATATGTATTCATTTATACATATTTTGAGTGTATATATTATGTGTGTATATATATTTAAGGAGCAGGTGCACTGTAAGAAGCTGGAGCTAAATCTTTGCCAATATGATATCCTGCTGGCAGAAGATATTCTATTTATGGACCTTTCTTATGGTTGTTATGGCAACAAGACTGCAGTGAGTGGTCTGTTTTGTGGGGCAGTGTAGGGAAGGCACTGTCCTCCCTGTGCTGCACCTCCTGCTTCCCTGCATCCCTTGTGTCCATGGGAATCATTAGGGTCAAACATGCAAACCTGGTGTTCAGCACAGTTTTGGGCTTTTGGGCAGGGCTTCTGCTGAATTTCTGACATGAGCTGGTTTTGAGTGGGATTTGTTTATATTCACACCTGAGAAATAGGAAACCTAATTTTATGTGCTCTCCTGAGATCCATCTCCAGCTTCATATCATGACCTCTCATTCCACCACCAATTTGGAGGTGTGTGTGATGTCATTCCTTTGTGCTTCTTCAGCTCCGTACTGGCCTTCTTGACACTGTGCTCCACTCAGATTCTGGTAGCCCTGTCTTCACTTTCTCTTCCTTTTGTATAGCCACTTTCTACCACCCATCCTTCTGTAAGACACTGACCCAAATGCAATCACAGCCCCTTGGGTGCTGACCCGGGGACCACCAGACCTACAAACATGAATTTCTATAGCTTTGGCGAGAACAACATGGCTCTTGAAAGGAAAGCCTCACTCAGCTGCCTCACAAACCCTTCTTGTGGTCCCACAAGTACAGTGGGAACAAGAGAGAATCTTTCACACCCCTCTTCATGCAATAAAACAGCCCTGTAAAGGCTGAGGGCACTCGGTCCCTGTAAGAACTGGTCTCCAAAGGAAGAAAATGGTGAACGTAGGCAGTAGCTTTGGCATTTAGACAAGAAAAGCATCTTGCAAATCCTTTAAGGGGGTTTTGTAAGGGGCCTGGCCAGCATCCACGCAAGCATGAAGATGTGAATTAGTGGCAGGTATGAAAGAAGAGACAGCTGAACTACAAACCTTTGCGCTGTTTTCCTAACATTATCCTTAATGCAGGCAGACTCCTGAAAGAATCACTCTGCCTTCTGCAGGGTTTTTCAGGAGCACACACAGTGTTTCATGGCTGCTTTCGCACTGGAATGGATTCTCCTTTTTATACTTTATTTTTGGTCATGTGCTTATTCTGGATATTTTCTAGTTCATTTCTCTTGCTAATAGATACCAGATTACATCCAGTCAGAGAGCCAGCTCACAGCAGTCCTAGGTTTTAATGCCGAGTGTCTTGCAGAGATGGGTATGGCTATTTTTTTATACAACTGACTCCAAGAGAGGGAGGATTTACTCTTTTAATGTGCTCAGAGGGGGAGAAAAGAGAGCAAATCATTAAATAAGGACTGTGATGTCCCTTTCATTTGATCCCGATACAGACTGGGGCATTCTTAGGTGGAAATTTCTTTCCCTTTAGATCTTCTATGTCCATCTCCAGGATTTCTCATCATTTTCATGGGTTTTGCAAAAAAAAAAAAAAAAAAAACCAAAAAAAACCCCAAACAACTTTAGTGTAATTAATCACTACTTATGCATTCATGCCAAGTGCCATTCCTTCTGCTTCACTGTTAACCTGAGACCATGTGACAGTTGAATTCAACAGGGAAGTAAAGATCAAAAATGGGATACTACTTTGTGCCTGCGTCTCAGTGACATCTGAGCTTCCTTTTGCTCTTTTTTCCAAAAGCAGAGCAATTGCCTATTCCTCCCTTTCCTACTCCTCCTTGGCTTGGCTGCTTTCCTCTTCCCTATTTTGGAATGAAGATCAGATTGAGTCAGAGTAAAGTTTGTCAGATTCAGAGGAAAATAACTCGCAACTGCCTGGGTCTGCTGTAGATCACTTCTGGGTAAATTGGGTTAGGAAATAGCTGGGACAGTGTAGAGAGCAGATATATTGTAGGAGAGAGCTGTTGGCATTCAGATATACATCAGCTTTTGCTTCACGTCTGAGGTTGAATCAGAGTTCAAACTCAGTAGCATTAAAATCTCATAAATCATTTTGCACAATTTCAGCATAAGCTGGCTTGAAATCTTTTAGTCACCTCTCTTAATAAGATTCCTTTGGCTATACAGATTCAGAAGATAAATAACATGTAGGGTTTGAACCCATGGTGATGTTAAATCACTGAATGGTGGTTTGTATCAAAGGCTGCAAGTTAAAGCTTCCTGAGGTACTCAACAATTTTGAAGGTCTTGGCTTTGGCCCATATCTAGAACTGAAAGCAGGCTTCTAGGTTTCTCTTTAACATGAGCCAGCATATGGAGGTACCCTGGGCTCCAAGAGGGGATCTAGATGCTATTCTGGACTAGCCCTGCAACTGTCAAATGCCCGTGGCTGGAGCAGAGCTGTGAATATCCTGCATGGGAGTTATTAAAAATTCATTCTGTGTGAACAGACAATTCTAATGTGTTCACTGGAGGAGCAGTTAAGCCCTTTATATTCAACCTTTCAAAGAAAGTGCACTGTGACCTCCAGCCTTCTGCAGAAGATCTGTGATGATACTTAAAATTGAAAAAATTATGAATTATACAGACCAATGGCATCAGCAAAGGCTGTAGTAAGAGGTATAATTTGTGGGTTTTTTAATCTGCATATACAATTTCTAGTCTTTGATTTAAGAAAAATGTATAGCTTGTCATGATAACCATTAAAAGTTGCTCTTTGGCTTTGCACCATTTTTCATTTTGTCTGTACAGCAGAGCTCATTATTGTCCTTTCTCAGTAAATGCTATCTAAGATGTGTCAGTTTTGGATATTGCCCTCTTTTACTAAGACATCCTACATTGAGCATATTTGTTCTACACCCTATAACAACGCCCTGTAAAATAGGATGTGAAAACAATCAAGCTCTATAGTCTAAACCTGCTGAATGTGATGGAGTTATCCAGGATGTCTTACAAAACCCATCATGGAGGTCACGGTCTGCCTTGCATTCTCCTGGGTGTTTTAAAAACCCTGAAGTGCATGAATTCTCCAGGATATTTTTGTCACCCTCTAATTGCGATGTTTGGAGAGCAGCAGGTGAAGTGTCATATAGTTCAACACAGAAAGGCTCTTCAGCAAAGTTTAGTTCAAATTGAAGTCTGACGCTATTCACGCATTTGGCAGGACCGGCATGGGCTGCTCTAGCAAGCTTTGCCTCAAGCTTGCTTTGAAGATCTCTTTGACAGTCAAGCTGCCCAACTTTCTGCTGTGCTAAGCTGATGTGAGCCTCACTCAGTGATCTAACTGCTCAGTTGTGCATGGACTAAAACTCTTTTCAGTCACCTCTAAAATCCCTGCCTGCAGCTGTTGGAGAGGTTGTGGTTATGTCATCCTGGATAGATGCTGACAATAATGGTTGGTACGCTACTACATTGCTGAATAGAAATAGCAGAACTTACTAGATGGAGTAACCTTCTATGTGGATCTAATTTTGTATAGCTTAATGTGACTATATCTGCTATATGCTTTTTTTTTTGAAAGTTTTCAAGCAATTGTGTAAACTCCAACAAACTGAGATGTATTTCTATTCAATGTGTGCCCTGTTTGAAATGTCAAAGAATAGCTCTGGTTGTAATTACACTGAGTCCCTATATATTCATTTAAAGGGGAAAAAAAAAAAATCCCTTCATAAATATTGGATTTTGCTGCTACCTACGGTACACTTTCTATGTGATGGTGATCTAGAAATAAATTCATAGAAATTAGGTGGTATTCATGAGAATTTCAAAGGAGATAAATAATGAAAAGGAATGTCATTTACTCAGCTTCCAAACCTGAGAACACTCTCCTCATTATTCTATTGACTCAGTAAGAGGGAAGAGCTATATGAGGAAAGAAAAGGGGAAAACTAAAGACAATCAAAGCATTTTGGAAGCATCCTAGGCTCCCTAGTGATACCAATTTAGAAATGGAGAGCCCAGAAGAGGAATAGTAGTGCTTAAGAGGTGATTTAGCAATGTTATCACAGCACACAGATTCATCTGGTTTAACATTCAGTGCTATGTTTGCTGCTGTGCTTCTCATTAGGCTCATAAGTCATCACTGGCTCTTCTGGTGAAGGACCAGAACTCAAAGACTGCAGAACAGGCACTGCCCCCCACAGTGAGCTGTGTGTGCAGAAGGTCTCGGGGTTGGCCCTGGTCACAGGTGACAGCCTTCTGCAGGCTGCCTGTACTGACATTGGTCCTTTTCCCATTTAGCAAAAGATTTCTGTTCCTAAAGGGAACTGCTGCGGTCCTGTGCCTGGCCCATGCGTGGTTTAGCAGGTGGGAGGGCACAGTTTGGTCTGGTGTTTGAAACAGAGAAATAACTACTGAGCAAGCTGGCTGTTTTTCAATTCTAATATTGCTTTAGTCAAAATAAGACCGTATTTAAGACAAATGGTTTCCTAAATACTTTAATGAAAGTAATAACTGAAAGGGTAAACAGGTGTTTAAATGAGGTGGTTTTGATTAAATATTAGAAATGAGATGGAGAATGGGAAGTGATTTCCCTTGACAGTGGTGGCTGCAGAGGGCAGGCTGGTACCACTGCAACTGCTGAAACCCTGAGATGGAGGTTAGATGAGAAGAGGAGCAGTATGGGTTGGGCCAAGTTAGTCCCAAGTATGAAGTATTAAACTGACTAACTTTAAAATTGCTGAATTAAGAAACAGCTTTAAGAACTTAATATCTTATTTCTCTCTTGCAAAACTTACCCTCCTAGCCAAACCCTTCCTTTGTGCTGCCACACTCTGCCTGTGTCATGGTACCCAAGCTCCCAAGGAGACTCCTCATCAGTGTTATCCCATGCTATTGCTCCCCTGACTCTTGTTCACCTGCTACATAAAAAAAACAGTCACTTAACTATAAGCATGGTCTTGTTCTTGGAGATGAGACTAAAACATGGATGTATGTTCTGTGTATCAAAGCACAATGCAAGGGTTTATTTTAATTTTGAATAAGTACTGGGTGAAAGGTGACTCTGAGCAGCAAAGTGTGCATCAGTTCAGTCATTTCAAAGTAGCTGGGAGCTGAGTGGTGTCTGACAGCTCAGTGTTTTTCACAAGCATCTTTTTCAGTGTTGATGTTTTGGCCTTGACCTGTTTCCCTTCCTACTTTACCCAATTTTGAAGTTCCATTAGTCAAACACTGATAAAAATGCTGAGCTCTGTAGCTATCTCTGTCAGGTAATGGTTTTTCGCTCTCTCCCTTTCTTTCCACTGTTGATTTCTGAGTCTCATTTATCTAGCTATTTACTTTATTTTCTGAGTCCTAGCATCAATAGCAGAACCTCTGGCAGAAAATGAGGATGGTAACTGTGCATTGCCATTATTTGTCTCAAATCCATTTTAAAACATTAAAAAAAAAAGGGAACTTGGTATTTTACTGTGAAGTGTGTTTGTACACTGAAAGAAAAAAAACAAAGCCACCTTTCTGAAGGCATGTGTAACTCTAATAGTCTGTGCTCGAGTTAAAGTGAGGACAGAAGCAATGATGAGCACCTCTATTCATGTTGCTTATGCTCAGTTGTCAGATGGATGGAGGTAAAAGGCTCTGACTGATGCTTTAAATTTCCTTGAAGTGTCGCAGCTGCATATGTTCATTTTCAGTCAAAAGAGAAATTTTTATTTTTTATATAAATGACTTGCTCTTACAAAGAAAAGAATATTTCTTTTTGGAAAAAAAAAAATATCCTTTTGTTTTTGTGGTCAATGACTTTTTCAGTCAGGGCTGATGTGTCATTGCTGTCACAGACTTGATGAGGTTTAATATCAGAGTTTAGTCTGTTGGTTATGTTACTTTCTGAAAACAAAGAGAAAATAAGCCCTGTCATTTTGTGGACCGGCTTACAGCAAGTAATGAAAATACTGGAAATTCAAGGAGAAAAAGTGTGTGGTGGTTTTTTTTTTGGTTGTTGTTTTTGTTTTGTTTTCCTTTCATCATAAATTAAATATGAGTATAATTGCACCATTATTTCAGTACACCAGATTCTCAAAGTTGCTGGACTTGTTTGTGAGTGAAGATGGAATAAAAGTTTCCATCCTATTGGAAATGTAATATTCAAAATGTACCATTTCAAAAATAAACCCATCCATTATATCTGTGTAGAAGATCCAGTGTGACCCTTGCAGATGAAATATCTATGTGGGGACGGTTGGTTGTTTTTGCACAGAACATCAATCCAAATGTGGTAAAATTCAAGTATGAACCAATTCTGTCTAGTTAATATTCTTCTATGTTTTCCTGAAGAAAAAGGTTATTCTCAGTGTTCTAGCACTTAGACTTTAATAGTGATGCTATTTTAGTACCTGAGCATTGAATAGTGCTCCTTTAAATACCTCACAAAACTTTGAGGCTTGCCTGTCTTCTGTTGAAACTCCCAGATCCAGTGGAACAGCAGCACAAGTAAGCAACCATGTTCAGAGACATTCCCTTTGTTAAAGATACTGCCTTTTCAGGCAGGACTGGTTAGCCAAAATAAGGGATTTTATACTTTTATCTCCTGCTGGTTTTATCCCTCTGAAGGAATTGGCTTTCTACAGGAAATTAAGAGAAAATATGGATGGACTTTAGATGGTGTCAAACCTTTATCTGGTTTTCCTGCAGTATGAAGTCCCAGGCTCAAACTGTGCCCTGGAAATCATTCTGAGATGTGCAGAGACCCGGGAAACCTTGCAACTTTCTTCTCTTCTCGTGTATTTACATGCATTTCTCTGCATATCTTGGAATGATGTCCTATAAGGCTTCCATACACATTGTTTGAAACTCAAGAAGGCCTTGTTTTGAAACTCAAGGAGCCCCTCCAGGGCTTTGAGAGGAGAGACTTAATTGTCTTTATAGCTCTCTTTCACTTGGGCTGACAGAGGTACTTACACCTGCCAGTGTCAATGACGTCTGTAACAGGAAGCCTTGTTATCTGGAACCATGATATGTTCAGAGTTTCTTCTGATTTGTGACATTTGTTTGATATAAGAGACAAAGATAACACACCTGTGAGCAGGGAACAGCCTGGCTCAGCAGTAGTGACCCTTCAGCTGTATATATTTGCACTAGCTCGATGAAGCTTCCCAGATACTCTGATTTGCACTTTGTACAAATAAGCCCTAGGGCTCAAGATTAGCAGTCTCTGATCACAAAACAGAGGAGAGCGGACAATGGAGACATCTGTCTGCTAGCACTTGGCTGCGCTTTCAGAAAATTGTGTATGCTTTGTTTTCTTGTGCAGCAGAGATAAAGGTGCTACTAATTCTTTAAGGTTTGAAGAGTATTATCTGTCCTCCTGGCTGAAATGTTTCATCACTCAAATCATGTTTTGGTTCAGACATGGACATAGAAGTATTTACACTGGTGTCCCCAACTCTTCCATTGCTCTGGACTGAAAGGAACTTAACAGCTCATCAAACATGTTTTCCTACTTGTTTTCAGGAAAGACACTCTTAGACCCTTGAGAGAGATCACTTCTTTCAAACGCATGCATTATTTGCAGTAAATTTATCACATGGATATGAATCTGCCCTTTTTCTTTCCAAAGAGCTGCTCTTTCCTCTGTTGCAGAACTTTTTGATGACTTTAACAGAGAAATAATTAAAACCCAAACAAACCTGACATTTGCTTATTAATTAATGTCCATGAGCAAATAAGCAGCCTGTGTAGGAGCACTGTGGGCTGCTGATGCTAACCGTGCTCTCAGACATGCTTGTGGCAATGCGTTCAGGTCACTTGACACTTCTCTAGGGTCTCTTTGGTGGCAGTTGTGGGGAAACACCAGCAAAGGAAGTAGGCCAGACCAGTTTGGTGATAAAACAGTCCCAACTTGTCCTTAGGGTAAAGATTCCAGAACACTTTCCATTTTCCCATTTCTTGGAATGATATATTTGAACCCTAGAAAGAGGTGGTTTGGTATTTTCCGAAGTGGTGTCATGATTTGCAGGTGTGGAGTATATCTTTACCAACCCATAAGGATGTATGTGACAATACGAAGAGGCAAGTTTCAGAAAACTGGTCTTATCAATTTATATGACAGCTGGTTCTTGACCTCTTAAACTTCACCCCTTTGATTTTGTAGGACCTGTTTTAGTTTGGCCTTTTCTGCTTGCCTGGGTAGGCATGATTACATGGCGCTGCACGCATTCCCCTTTTGCGATGGGCAGAGGCTCTCAATTCGGATGTCATTCACAAACTGTGGCAGCAATTCTGTGGCAGTGCGGTGATATCCCTGCCGTGAGACAAATATGAAAGGGAATGATTTTGTTATTTATTTTGGTTACTTTTTGGAAGCAAGGGACACTGGATGCACACATTCTTTTCTCCTCACAGCAGCAGCTATTCTGACAGCCAAGAATTTTCTCCTTCTCTCATCCTATTGCACAGCATATGTATATGTTGCTTTTTTTATGTCTTGAAAACTCCTTTTATAGAGTGGCTAGCACAATTCTGCTTCCACTTATCATGCTATAGCTGTGCTGATAGCAAATCCACAAATCTTTAATGAACAGTATACAACAAGATACTTATTATTTATATATATTAACTCAAAGGAAACCTTGCTAATAAATACAGATTTTATGTAAGTTAGAGAAGTGCATTGCTTGTCAGTGAAAGGGGAGGAAAAATCAAAGCTGCTTGCTGCAGTTCAGAGCCAAGGTCTTAATGTGGATCTCATATTGCAATTTTTACTCAAATATGTGATCATCTTTATTCCCATAAAGCATCTGATGCAAGTCAGAGTTGCTGTAATTGGATCCTCTTACCCTTCCTGTTACTGGTTGTGAATTTAATTGAAATTCTGTTCTTTTTAATAATTGTTGAGAAATAATTCTTTTTTTTCTTTTTTTTTTTTTTCTTATTGCTGTTCCTAATGTGAACATGATGTTCTTAATTTAAAAATTAAATTAAAAGAAAGCCTTTCTGGAGCATGTCTGAGTTAATCAGCAAAAACTATCCTTTCAAGTTGAGCAGAAGAAAATGTGCTGCTTTTACAGGGAAAGCTTGGTCCAGCACCGAAGAATTAAGCAACTTAAATATTCTCAGTGAAGTGGAAGGATAAAGGGGAAAGAAGATATTTGACCTCAAAAATAGTGATTTTCTGATGGTGGGACCTCTATAAGACATCAAAATTAATTTCAGTTTTATTGTGCTTCTGATTTCAAACTGAACAGTCACAGGCCTGACTGTCTCTGCGAAATGATGCAGTGAATGACAAGCTGGGGTTATGGAAGACATCATGGAAAGTCCTCTGAATCAGAACTTAACTATGGGAGATAACTTGCTTATTTAGTGGATATTTGTTTGTTTTTTTTAATGAAGTTTGCCTGAAATGCAGACTAAACTTCAACATTTGGTAACCGGATGCCTTGCTAAGAAGACTGACAAGTAAGCAGTGAAAGACATTTGGAGACACTCTTACCTGCCCCGTGGGCAGGGTCAGCTTGTAGGTAGCATATAAAGATGGAAGGTCAAAGGGCCCCAAGGAGAATAGCTGCTTGGTACCTGCCATTTGACAATCTGTGGAGATTTAGTTCTCTAAGGATAGATCTGCAGCACACAATGCATCCCAATGCAGAGATACCTGAGCGGTAAAGTTCTAAGCATGCTAGCAGTGATGACAGAATTTATGGAACTGTAGTGGTATAAAGCTAACATACCTTAGGAAAGAGAATGAACATTTTTCCATAGAGCAATGTGAATGCACGCAGTAGCATGGGGATATCTTTCAGGGTTCATATAGATACATAAATATGAACTATTCCCATCCTCTACTTTATAAAAAAAAAAATGTATCTATGTTCTTCAAAATGTAATTAATATAATTTTTAGTAGAAAGAAAATACATTATTGAGATTTGACTGTGGTCTTTCTCTCTCCTAATGTCTGAATTTTCAATTTAAGGAAAGTTTTTGTTGCATGAAGAGCATCCTGACAGTAATAATATTACTTCTAAAATATTTTGGAAATTCAGGGGAAAAAAGGTAACAGCAAAGAGAATTAAAAATAAAATTATATTTATTTTCTGAAGTGATTCAGTGATCACATATAGATGAAAGTGGAGGTGAAATTAGACCTGGCCTAGGAAAATGTGTTGCCTCCAACTGACTGCAGAGCTGAAGAGGTTCACGCTGGGGCAGTGTGTCAATACTGGTCTTTTAGTCCTGAAGGACTCCTGGGCAGGGAATGGGAAGAATCAGTCTGTTTTCTAAACCTGCCAGAGACTCTCTGCTGTCAGTATGTGTGTTCACAGCTTATACTGACCAAAGGCAATGATATTGGTGCATGTTGGCCCAGTCTCCTTGGCTTTCTGCTTTTTCCCAAGCTGCAGAACACGTGGGTTGATGCCTCTCTCTTTATGAACAATTTGGGCCAGAACTTACTTTGGTAGTTTTATGCACAGGGGTCTTGAAAGGCTGTTAAGAGAAAGACTATCTGCTTGCTCTTTTTGTGGTTTTTATTCCTTTTTCATGTGTACTATGTTGCTGTAAGCACACTTGGAAGAAAGAAGGAATGTGTGTGTTTAGAGAGAAGTGGGGAAAAGAAGGCAAAGGAGAAAGGAAAAAAATAATATTATGAGAAAGCCTAGGTTCTTAGGTACATTATGTAGTGCTGGGGAAAGGCATAGCACAGGGTAACCAAAGTCATCTGTCATCAGCCTGACATGAAGTGCTGTGCTGCACCTGAATTATCTCATGCTGATCAATGGACTCGAATACACCACTCTCTGCAATTGAATCGGGGAATTACACAGTCCCCTGATGATGGAACAAAGTGTGTAATCAAGTTAGGCCCAATGTAAATGCAAATCATAAGCATTAATTAACAGGAACTGCACAGCAGTTAAGTGCTTCGAGAACATGTACACGATTCATAGGTCCCCTGCAGCTCTGTCTTTTGATAATTAGATTTCTTAGAGAAGAGAAGGAATTTCAGGAGGCAGTGGGTGCTGGGGAAGGGGAGCAGCCCTGACATGCTTGCCTTGCCCTCTCATATCCTGAGTGTAATCACCATGCAGAGCGAGGCGTTGAGCTGTCCCTTCAAGCAGCCCTCGCCAGCCCCTCGTCATTCCCCAGCTCTGGCCCTGCAGGAGCTGAGCCTTTCAAACAGCACCTGGTGTGCAAAGCAGAAAGAAGGCAGAGGTGTTATTAAAGTATATGTGTAATTTTTTTAAAAGGCTTTTTGTGTCATCTGCAGCTGTGTAATTGCCAGCTTTCATGTAGTCTGGAGAGGGCTGTACCTCTACTATATAGCATTTAAAGTTCTTATTCAATGGGAAGCTTCAAAAGGCCAAGAAACACAACTGTGAGAGCAGCTAGTCCCCACCAAAAGCCACCACAAATTACCCTTCAAAGTGGTGAGTTTCTTGTAATTATTAGAGCTGTCCTCAAATCTTTGTTTTAAAAAGCCTTCCGGAATCTCATAAATGGGTTCCATATGAAAGAACAATGCTGCAAGACCAGCTCTTGGGCTTTTAATGAAATGATATATAATTGGACCCCAAATGTCACTGTGGATTGATGCTCTGGGCTGTCTGTGATGCTGAGTTAGAAGGGATGAATGATGACCTACTGCTGGAACTCTTCTTCAAGGAGAACAGCTGTCATCTGCAGTCAGGCATCAGTAGTGTCATTTGCTTTTAAAAGGCCAGGGATTAGGACACATGGAAACCAGTTGCTTTCTAAGTTGAGAAGTAAGAATTGCAATTGAGGTGTGAGTCTGAGTCCTTCCCCCCAAGCCTCCCTGTCTTCATTCTTCCTCAGCCTCTTATTCCCTCTTTTTGTTGCTTTTCTACTTCCTTTAAATTGATTAAAGGATTGGATTAAACAGGCCATCATTTTTAAAATCGTCATTGTGTTCTGAGAATTCTCTTGCATTATGAAATTTGGAATGTTTGGTACAGAAAAAAACAACATACTGGCTTGTTAGGAACAGAAACTGTAGAATTATTGATGATAGAGAATTGAATACTGCTACTTCTATTTTGGTTGAGTGCCTGTGTTACCCTCTGTGATGTGCTTTGAAAATACTGACAGCATTCCTCTAAGACAGCTTAAATGTGGTCCTCATTTTACTGAGATGAAGTGATTTAGCCAGGTTGCTAAGTCAGCCAGGCAAAGGACCACTGTAATCTTTTTTTCTTAGCCTGTAGTTTTAACCCTTCTTTTCATGTGCTCTGCCTGCCTGGCTCTTCTCAAAGGCACAAATAAAGGTCTCTGCTTCTAAAATGCAGTTGTGAGTTTTTTCTTTTTCTTTTCTTTTCTTTTGTCTTTCTGTAGATATATTTTAATTAAAACTGTTTTCTTCCCAGTAAAGGGTCAGATTAAGATTCAGACTGTGCAATTTCTAGTTGTCCTTTTTCATGCTGGAATATTTCTGAATTCTTAAGGCTTTTGGGAAACAAAGGCAGTATTGCTCCCATGTCAACTCTGTCTCATCCTCTTGCATCATTTTCTATCTTTACCACCAAAAAAGAAACTGCTTTTGCTTCCTCAGCTTGTGGCTTTGTATATTTGTGTGCAGCTGGGTCAGTCAGCTGCGGTAATCTGAGCTAAGTACACTACAAAGCACTCCCATGAAATGCTTTGGATAGAACAAGTGAATTCTCTGGCAACTTATGCTTTGGAAAATATTTGATGTGATGTGATATTTGTCTTGAGTGGTTTACTCACTAAAACCTCTTTGGTTTAGAGGATGGTTGTATAAAGGTGAGCAAGGAAGAACAGCAGAGATGAGACTGTGTGAACTCTCGCCTTTGAAAAGACAAACATCCAAAATGAGATCCTGCCATACTCCACATCTTGCTGTAGCTTGTGATGCTCCTATTAATACGTTAGTGAGGTGGCTGTCATTGCAGTATTGCTTTCTAAAACTATTTATTCATGTTTTGTTTGGTTTGGGAGCCCTATCTGGGATATACCTGGGCTTTAGACTGAAATTCTGCTGGATCCTGTCTCTTTATGTTATTGACATATTTGTTTTTCTTCCCTCATTCACATTGAAGGTAAACCCCAAAATTTGCTTGTAAGGACAGTTGTTCTCAGAACTTGTGAAGCAGCTAAAAGCTGGGGGGTTATATTTTATATATTCATAAGGCTGCTGGGAAACAGAGACAGTATTGCACCAATGTTAACTCTCATCCTCCTGCATGATTTGCTATCTTTTCTGTCAAAAAAGAAGTTGCTTTTGCCTCCTTTTGCTTGTGACTTTGTGTGTACTTGTATGCAGGTGAGTTATATAAACATATTAGATATTTTTTTGTTTATATACTTATAGCACAGAAAACTTGCCTTCCTTGCATACAGGCACTCTCTTCAGAGAGCCTTTCACTGTTTCTCTTAAAAGGTATCCTTTAACCTCTTAACACTTTTCCTCGCCTATCGATGAAGTCCCTTTGCTAGCACTTGCACTCTTTCAGTGACCCGGTCCATGCAGCCTGTTCTTCAATGTGCATCCCAGAAGAACCTCCCGCAGCGAGTATGAATAAGCCATGATGGTACTTCCCGGAGCTGCATTGTTCAGCTCTAGATAAAGATCCTCTTCCTTCTCACTTGAAAGATTGTGAGATCAGTCCTCACTCTGAGCAAGATAAAACCCATCACATCTCTAAGTGCAGTGTCTGAATGCTGGGTGGGATGAAATCGAGTGAATGCAGCCTATGCTGCATGCAGACACGTGGTTTGAAATGGCTTCTCTGTTTTCTCAAGACTCCACTTTTTGATATGTTGAGGCCAAGCTGTAACTGGACTTTCACTAACTGGAGATGAGAATCAACTGAGAATCTGAAATGCTTAATGTATATTTACTGCTAATTCCCACCTAGGTACTAAGCCATTTATTTATTGCTTTTTAAAATACCATGCAGACAAGCTAATTCTTTCACCTCCTGTGCCCCGTGGCACAGGTAGACAAACCGAGGCAGGAGTTGTTCAAATGATTGATCAAAAGGTGAAGAATGAGTCTGCTTGACTGAGGTGTTAGTGATCAGAGCTTCCCACTAGCAATCAAACCCACTGTTTGCCCTGTTTGTTGCTGAATTCTCCCTAAAATATTTAGCTGAACTTTATATGGAATAGTATGTTGAAAAGAGTCAACAGTAAGTTGTGTTATTCACATAATTCTTGTTTATAATACTAAAGAGTCAGATAATGAAGTTCTTAATCAGGAAAAGTCTCCACTGGCATTTACTGGAGTTTTGCCTGAAGAAAAGACTAAAAGATGACCATGGAACAGGGTTTGGCAACATGTATGATTTTTACTGGAGAAATGAATGTGATGCAGTGGGAGCTGAACTGGATCTTTCTGCAGCATGCAAATGTCATTAATCATAGTAACAAAAAGCCATAGCATTGACTAATTTGAAATATCCTGCCCACTGGCCCTGTGGTATACCATGTAATGGGTCTAGTGCTGGCAGTTAATGACTGTGACGAATATAGTATTTAATATTACTGGGCTTTTTAAGAGATGTATAGCAAATTCCCTTCCTGCCTTAGGAGTTAACAATCTATACAGGGAAGATTATGCAGATGAAGCATCATCAGATCTATACTGATTTATCCAATTCTGTTGGGCAGGTGGAATGGTATAGTTTAGAAGTGAACTTAAATCACTCTGAATTAACAAGAAATGTATCAGCCACCTTTGAGTTTTTTAGGTTTATAGACCATCTTTGAATAACTAGCAGCAGTGGAAATTATTTATAGTGCTAAAGATGCTGAAATTGGCATACTGAATTTCATCCTACACCCTCCCAAGGTGGGAGGCATTTTGACATATGACTCATTCAGCAGCCCTCAACCTTCAGTCTCCTTTGGTTTTGTTTTAAATCTTCCGATTGTAAATCCAACTTCCAACCCTGAAATGCATGGTTTCTTTCTCATCCGCTGCTTGTTCAAGTGAAATCTGGTGTTCGTGAATCTGTGCTACCGAGTGATCTCACCTGGAGGGTGGTTCAGACTCCTGTCACTTGTAAACTTCATGATATGAAGTTTATCCAGACTGTCATCTGGATGTAATCCATTTCACCTTTATCATGCTAGTTATTGGTGCTGCTTGACTTTAGATTACATGGTATTTTAAAAGTAAGAAACCAGTTTAAAAAACTGCAGTCTTTTAAATAAAGCAACAAAACTTCTAAAACCCAAAACCTCAGGGGCTTCATACCTTTCCTGGATGTTCTGAGTGTCTTAAATTTATCTCATTTAAAAACAAAAAAAAACAAAACAAAACAAACAAACAAAAAACAAAACAAAACAAAAACCAAAAAAAAACCAAAAAAACCCCAGAACTTGGGATTTTAGGTGCAGAATTATTTATCCAATAATTACATATATGCTGATTTATTTTGTCCCATTGAATTGCCATCACAAATGACTAGTTATTTCTTTGACTAGCAGGTAACACACTAGGTAATAGCTCTTACTCCTTGCCAGAGGGAGTTTGATTTTTTCAAAGGCATTGTTTAGACTATGCCTCAGGTGCTGTATCATGAAGAAAGATTTAGAATTATTTCACGAATTGTGTGTGTGTACATCCCGGTAATTGCATTTTTGGGAAACACAGGATTCAGTGAATGTACAGCTTGACTTATGTGCAGTGGCTGGAGTTGCACGTGCAAACCAGTGCGCATATCCACATAGGGACAGTTGACTAATCCAACTCACCCAGCCACCATCTAGGCACAAGTGGTCACAGCTAAGCTGGGCTTGAGTTCCCTCTGTAGGCTGCACAGAAAAGTTAAGTCTCTGCAGGGTGATCCATCTACCTCTCTTAGGAAAAGATAAATTACCCTTCCAGTGTACCTATTTTTCTTTTTTGAAAGCAGAAGGAGCTTAGGCTCACTGCCAACTCTAGATAAGATGTCTAACTTGTTGATGGTTGAAGATGAGTAAGATGTAGCCAGGCCTTGATTCTTTGAAGCTGAAGACAATGTAAAAAGTGCCCCAAGCACTTTTCTCTCAACTCTATTTAAGGAAGAGAGTGCATAGAAGGGAGAAACAAAAAGAACAACATGTGCATGGGTCAAATCAGGCTTATTCTTCACTGCAGAGGTCTAATGATTTTTAAGATGAAAAGCCTGTCTGAGGCTGGCAGTTAAATGAACATTGATTGATATGAAGTGCTCACAAACTTTATGAAGGGGCCTGGGAAAAAGTTTCTAATGAGGAATTGATGTTTCCTATTTTGGAAATTGTTTTTTTCCCACTCTTAAATCTGATGATCTGCGACGTGCTGGCACATACTAGTAGGGCTTTTAGAAATCTGTAGATCTGAATGAAAAAGACACCTCAGTCTTTCTGCTTTTGAGAGACTTCCAATAGCCAAGAATTTATCTTGGCATAATCCCTTCTGTTTTCTGTGTAGCAGTGGTTACAACTGGAACTGAGTATATTTGGCTAGAAAGGGTTATAAATGAAGTAGCAACCGGACCATCCTAGTCCTCAGGAGACTGTGTCCCGCTTCCTTCCAGGTACCTGCTGAATGTTCTAAGGTCAGGCATAGACAGAAGCCCATCAGCAGTCACACTGCCAATTAGTCTTTCTCCTGTTAAATCAGCCTGCGGTAAGGCTAGAAAGAACA
>JAAGNO010029511.1:21352-38902 GCA_033439905.1 Ceryle rudis
CAGAAGCCCATCAGCAGTCACACTGCCAATTAGTCTTTCTCCTGTTAAATCAGCCTGCGGTAAGGCTAGAAAGAACAAACGCAATATGTGCTGGTCTATAGTAATGAACCCAGACAAACCAATAAATAATCAAGCTCACAACATATTGTGAACTTGAGTTTACTATTTGTTTGTCTAGGGCTATCTTGCATTTTGTGGATGATTACAAAAAAGTGTAATGGATGGGAGGGCTCAGGCCCCTCCATTTTTAAACCAAAGTTAGATATAAGTCAAGCATGGAGGTTTTGCAATATATTTTTTTAAAAATTAGAAAACATAAGGATCAAAGACTATGAAAGCCTCTGATGAGCTTGGAGAGTTGCAGGGAAGCTACAACCCATCATTAGGAATGTGTTTCTGTTGAGGGTGATAGTTTAAAACCACAGTTACATTCTTAAAGAATAGAGTTATGAGCCTGGCTGGAATATAAAAGGTAATAAAAGCTTACAAGGAATAGTGCATGGAAGTTATAAGTGAAGTGATTTGGTATGAACTATGAAAAAGAAGTCTGAATTATTAATGAGATTTTAACTTTGGGTTCTCATTCCTAGTAAAACTATTAATTGAAGGACGCTAGAGTTGTTCATGGAAGTAGAAATCTGATCATTAACAGATGAATCTTCTTTGTTATTACTCACATACATGTAAAAAGAAAAGTGTAAACAAAGAAGAAAGATATCAGACCTTTGTCTCATATATTGCATTTATTGAAACCTCATCTCTCTGGGTACAGCAAACAGCTCCATCTTTCAAATGAAATATGCTGCTGTGACTGTGCAGCTGATTGGTATTCATCAAACAGCGATGGAATGTAGCTTGTATACAGAGAAGTGTGTCCTGGCTCCTTAGATCATCACAGACAACCTCTGGGCTGAGCTAAATCTTTAAATTTAATGTTTGCCTGGGAGCTTCTGTATAAAGGGTGCCACTGGACACCCAGAAGAGAGCTACAGTCTTAACATCTCCGTTGTCTGCAGTTGAGGGTATGGTCATGGACTGTGACCAAGAGGTCTCTGATTTTTGTGGTCTTGCTATACAATTACACTATGAAGTGTTATGATGCATTTCAGGAATTAATGAAAGTATCATTCAATCTTCTCTACCTAAAGCCATATTGTCTATATCTTTTGAAGCGGAGAGGGACTTTTGCCTCTCTGCTGAAATGGACTTTCTCTGTTGTTTTCCTTTTTTCTTATGCCAGATTGCACTACATATTAAAAAGACTCTTTCAAAGTAGCGTATGAAAGGAAAAGTGATGAGACTATGCAGAGAATTCTGCAAGGAACAGTGCTCATTCACATTCAGAATTACAATGAGGAAATGTCTCTAACAGCTAATGATGTGTAGCAAAGAAAAAAGCCAGTATCTCCCCTTTACAAAAACCTGTAAACACAGACAAGGCCTTTCTAATTTACAAGTGCTTTTGTCAGAAAATCTTGTATTTTAGGAAAGGTCACTGCTTGAACTTCAGCAGTTGTGGTTAATCCTTAGTTATAAGAGACATTCAACAGTTCTTTGTACTCTGAGGTACCCCCATCACAAAGCGAGGTGAAGGGGGACTGGCAAGACAGAAGCAGCTTGATCTTTTTCATGGATGTGCTTCCTATAAATGGTCGCAGCAAATAACCCTAAAGCCTCAGCTTTTGTCAACAGGTTTCATGTCCTAGAAGGTGTTCAGAGCCTCTCAGGGCCATCTTTTGGTGTGGTGTTAACGGCTGAGGCAATGAAGCCACATCAGCTCAGTGGCAGTGAGGTGGCTGTGCTCAGGGGCTGCTGTGTGTGAGTAATCCCAGCTCTACTCCTTGGCTGGTGGATTTTAGGCTAATTCTCAGGTATGAAGGATCTGAAAAATGGCTGCCAATATATAAAACTGGTTAATTGCCAGACTACACACTGTAACTTGATGTAATCCAAGACTCTCCAGGGGTAGGGTTTGAATAAAATAAGAACTGATGACTCATCCCTTCATCTCAAACTCTGAATGAACCTAGGCATGAAATTAAAACATGAGTAGCTTTTCTCCTTAGTTTAATTATTTCCATGTTTCTCTGTAAACTCTGGTTCTTACCCAGGCTGGATGTGGAGATTCTCTTAACAGAACAAGAACTGTGCTCCCAGTCCAGCTGGAAGAAGAAAATCCATAAGACTTGGTAAGAGAGTCTGTTTTCAGGAAAGTACTCCTCCATTTATGTAGGCACCAGTGTCCATTTTCCTCTTCCATATGTAACTCCATTGTCATATGTTTAATCCCACAAGCACTGAAGAGCTGATTTTTAAAAGGATTAGGTTGTTTAGTGCCCCTGCTCTTAACAAATAAAGGAAATGAATTTATTTATATACAATATGCATGGCATGACAGTGGAAAGGCACCTCAAGCAGTGCCTACGTGGGACAGCATGGTTAATTGTGTGGGTTTCAGAAGAAAGAGTTCACATGATAGCCATGCGGAGTAACTTCATCTTGTAATGAGCCTAAGCTAATTCTGATGTCTGCCTGAAAAGATGAGTGTTTGAAATCTAAGCTTTCCAGATGTTTTTTGATGGGTTTGAGAACTCCATCTTCATGGTACATTGAATTTTAGTGGGTTGAGTTCAATGCAAAGAAAAAAGAAAAAAGTTATGCCAGACCACCACAAATTATTGTTGCTTTGGAACACAATGAACCCATCTTCAGAAAGGCAGGATGAAAACTGCAGGCACTGAGGAAATATTTAGAAGTGTTTCTTATAATGTGTGGTAGGAGTACACTGTACTCTGCACAGAAATAGGTCTTTCTAATAAAAGAGTGAGATCATTTGTAGTAGGTTACCAGAAATGTAATGTCATTTTGAATTTGATTTATGAAAGCAATAAAATGTTGCATTAGGGATATTTTATCCTTTCAAATCCTGAATATAATACATCAATGCCAACAAAGAATGGATTTATCATAATATTTCTTGCAGTGTTTTGTTGGAAGATATGTGATTTAGCCCCTGACATACCACAGAAAGATTTAGATACCAGGAGGCTGCAGTGGATTTTTTTTTTTATCAAATCTTCAATAAAGAAAAGAAATTTTTAAACTTTAACTATAGCTTGTTTAACAGAAGTGCTATTCTGTTTACCTGGAAGTCTAGTGAAGCTCTTATTGACTACACTTGTCACTTTGCTGGTCAAATTATGCTTTTCAAATTGTGTGCTCCACTTCAGGGTTGTTTGCTTTGTAAAAAGTTCATGAGTAAAAAATATTTCTGTATTGTTGTTATTTCTGTATTGTTTATCTTTTCCAGGCTTAATCTATTTTTAATTGGGGTTTCCAAATCTGCTTGAGATTGATTTAGTTTATGGTTATCAGTGATTTTGTAGATAATATAGATAAAGGTAGCTACTAAAACCACATGAATTATTATATTTGATATTGTCAGAAGCTGATCAGGGTTTGCCCATCACTTTTAATAAAGTAGTACTGCAAAACTTTCCAGTCTCATCTCAAGAGTTATTCAAGCAATATTTCTTCTGATTTCATTTACTGTGTTTTCCTGATGAGTTTTGATTAAGGAACTTGGGGATTAACTTCAGTGATTGCAAGTGTGGAAGTATTGCAGAAGTACTATCTGCTTTTCTGTCCCCCTCACTCTTATAACTTGATAGGGTATGCATGTGTTAATAATGCAGCTGTATCTATCTTTTATAATTATTTAAAATTAAAAGAAGTTTGCTGTCAATGGAAGCCATCCCTGCAATTACTGAGTACAGTGTAATCTCCTTCATGGGATGATTAGACTAAAAGCACAGGTTTACTGTCTGCCCATTTCTTGCTGCTATTGACTGCTTTCCTTTCCTTTGCCAGTAATGCTCAGTGTCTGAACATCTTCCTGTCCTAAATTCCCACCTCCACTGTGTCCTGGATAGACAGTTACTTGTGTCTAAGGACGTTGCCAATGAGTGTTATAGCCAAATTGAAAACTCTTGCCTTCCTCAGCGTACTTCATGTTGCCCTTTCCAGTATGGGCATGGCATGGGGATGCAGCCACATCCTTCTCTAGGCTGTCCTTTCATCTCTGAATTACCCTGGCTGTAGTGCTTTTCTGGTTAGCTTGTGATTTTATTTTTTTTGTTATTATTTTTGCCTGCACCTCCGTTACTCTACTGTAAGATTTATACAAGGATCTTCTCTACAATTTCTAACATGCAGGGTAGTTCCTTTCCATTGAAATGCCTTCCCGGTGCTGCTTTTGATTCCAAATCTCATTTGAAAATCTCTTTTATTACCTGTTTCATTTCCTTTTTTTTCTTTCTCCCTCTCACCTTCTTTTGCTACTATTATGCTGACTTTTTGTAAGTCTATTATTTAAGCACGAAGAACGTTTTAGGTAGAATTTTATGAAAGACATTCCCTGACATGCCTATAAAAAAAAAAAAAAATACAACTTCCAAACAAGATTTGTAATCTTTGTTATGCCATATCCTATGCATTGCATCTAGATTTAAATTAAGACTATGAACATCAAAATGAACAGAAGCAAGGAAGTGCCGGAGGGAAAGAATGGGAACTCGGCATTGAGAGGGAAGTGTGAAGTTTATAATGAGAGCAAAACTTTATCCCTGTGAACATATTTGTTATTCCTCCTCCAGCTTTGCCCAATTTAATAAAATCTTGCAGAACTTTCAACCCCGAACAACTCCTGATTTTTAATGAAAGCCGATGGAAGAGATAGAGATCTATGCGCCTGTAATCTCTTTCATAAAGTGAATGGTTTTCTACACATCAGAAACTGCTTCTGCATAAAAATGCCCGTGAAAGGCAATTTTTAAAGAAATCCCTATGATGTTTATTCTTGTTTTATTGGATGTGAAGCTGCTAAATCTAATACTCTCTGGATATTCTGGGATTTGTGTTTATGTTGGAAAACAGACTGTGAAGGCATCTGTCTTCATTTTCTGATTACTATTGACCTGCTCTGGGCAAGTCGATGTCATGTTCCCCGGCTACAAGAACAGCATTACCTCTCTTGCCACGTAGTTTGCATGTCTGTAGCACCAAGACGCTACTCCTAACAGTGCAGGGATGCTCAGGGCTGTGAAGCATTTTGAGCTCCACACATTTCAAATAGGTCTATGGTATAGAGCTCCTAGTGTCTCTTTTGCAAATGTCTGTTTGTTTGAAGCGGACAGGGAAGTCAGGCTGTGGTGTAGTCAGGGATAAATGTGCATAAACATTTTCCCCACTTGCAGATGGGAAAAGTAGTATTTATTTAGTCCTCTGCCCCATCAGTGGCACTTAGCAATGCCTCTGGGAAGAGTCCTGGCCCCATGCACTGCCTGCCCAGGTGCTCCTGCCTGTTCCTACTGAAACTTCCCTGCTGTGCTCTAGGCTCCACAGGGTCCCCAAATAGAATTGTAGAATGGTTTGGGTTGGAAGACACCTATAAAGGTCATCTGGTCCAAATACCTCCCTCCCTACCCCTGAGGCTGTGAAACTCCAGGGCCACCTCCCTTTGCTGTCGGCTGCATAGCAGCCCCAGCTGTCCCTGTGCAGTGTGTCCCTATGCTTACACTCATTGCAGCTACCTGCAGCAAGGCTTTGCCTTAGCTAGTGTGTGGCAAATGTGTACATATGTGCTGAAAGGCACTAGTGCCACTGCTCCTGCAACAGCTCAAGGGTTAAAAATGGGCCATATGCTGCATTTCCAGTCTCCCTAGTTCGAGTTCTGTTACTTCCGACAGCTCCAACGTCCCAATAGGCAGCTGCAGTGTGAAGGTGGCTGTTTCTTGACAGTTTCCCATTATGTACGTACAGCAAATTTCTGTCTTTTGTGAAATCTTACTGTGGTTGTAGGCTTAAAAATATATATTGAGTCAACTGATCTTAGTGTAGGCTGGGCTCCTGTGATGTCTCCGTGAAGTACTGCCCTATATAGGCATTTGCGGAGAATTTCCTTAGTGTGTGAGGTCTACTGCACAGAGGCAAGGTTTCATTGGGAAATGTAACTTCCCAGATGAACCACCTTCAGTAGCAAGTCTCTGCTTTGTGCTGCTGTCTGTACCCAAAGCTCTCAGAAGGCTGGAGGTGAGTTCCCATCTCTGTTGGAGTCAGTTCTGTTTTCCACTTCATCATCTTTTGTGGAGAAGGATGCTTAGCTGCTGTAGCAATGACAAAATACACGTCAGAGGCCCTGTTTCATCTCCTTCATTATCTAAGAGGATATATGTATCCTCACCAGCACAATGACTCCTGGAACCAGATATTACTCAGTAAGAACAGCAGGCTGAAACCTTACATCATTTTACACTGTCTGATATTGAGGTACAGGACTGGCCATCAAGTTTAACTGAAAACACTTGGCACACTCCTATATAAAATATTAAAGCTTAAGGTAAGAGGCAGAAGCACATAAGTGATGTATGAAAACGCTGATTGCCAATTTCCATGTTCCAGGTGTGATTCATGGGGATGCTGCCTGGGAAGCATTTATATCCAACCCTAACAAACATAAACAGAATGACACAGTTTATTAAGCCAGAGGCAAATGTAAATGATGAAAGGCTGCTATGTAAAACTGCATTAAACATGTCCCATTATATGATGTAAACCACATTTTATAGCTGCTTAAACATAATGTTCCTTTCATTTTTCTAATTCCTCAGTGATTTAAATTTCTATGTTTTGTGAGATAGGAAAATAATAAAATGCGAATTGCACTTGTGCATGCTAATGTTCTGTTATCAATATAAAAATAAGAGATAAAATAATGTCAATAGGAAGAATGTAAATCTCTATCTAAATGACTATAAGTCATTTAGAAGGGAAGATCATTTTGTACCCAGAGCTGAATGAGAGGTTCTGTCTGAGCAGTTTCACTCTTCTGGCTTTTAAGTGTTATTGAAAATCTTTTGTAGAGAAGATTCACCTTTCCTGTAACGAGGGAATTTAAATGCATTTAACAATTCACGGAGCTTCCACTAATGTTATGGAAGGGCATGCGTAGCTTTGTTCCCCCAAACTGTGCTTTCTTAAAGAAATGGTTTCTTTCAGTTAATGGAGGGCTGACAATTTGGGATCGCATTTTTTCAAAATTTAACTCCCGATTCTGAATGCAGAAATCATTCCTGTTGTGTGTGCAGGTCACTGCCAGGCACCTGCTCTATGTGCCTGTGGTTTGGGTGGGACTGATGGCCTTCTGGGCTCATCCACCATCCAGTGTGAGGGGTGGTTTAGCTTTCTCTACTGTCTTGCTCTCTTCTTGTAGACAGCTGGCTGAACCATTGTAGAAAGCAGAACAGTCTTGTGCCACTGTTTCTCATTTTTTATGGATATCTGAATTGCAGTTATTAGAAGGTGCAGAGGAAGAGAAACCTCTAAAAGAAAGAAGAACCATTTAGTAGGTGTCTTTGTTCTGACTTGCTGTTTAAAAATGGAGCTGGGAAGGAAATTGATTTCCCATCCTGAAAAAAATATTTTCACTGTGGCATAAAAAAATGTTTGAGCTGTGCTGCAGGGTGAGGCTGAAAGCCTTTCAAAACTTTGAAGATCTGCCTTCTTGTCTAAAGGCAGCTTCCCAGAGCATAGGCACTGATTTAGGTTGATGTAGAGTGCAAAGGAATCTAGATCTGTGTTCCAGACACCCCTGACCAGCAGAACAAACATTTCCCGCTCACTACATTCTCTGAAAGTCCTCACAGGGTCTAAAATGTTTCCATAAGAAATCTTTTTTAAAACTGATATATTATTCTGTTTTTTCTTGAGAAATTGGCATTGCATTTTCTGTGGGTTTTTTTTTTTCTAGATAGGCTGAAGACAATCAAATTCTGTTGTCAAGCTGTAGAGAAGACACTCATTTTAAAGAAAGATATATTGCTTTTGCAGTGAAGAGTATTCCTGTTTATTCTGCAGTATTTAACGTACTCTCATATCCAAGTTCTTGTTAGTGTGTATTCAGTAGAAACCATCAGCCAGTTTCAGTGATAAACCAATTTCAAAGCATACACAGTGCACAGCAAAAGCAGCATAAAACATAATTCATAGCACCAATTAAAATTATTTACAGTACTATATTTCCTATACAAAGCTTAAATATATCTTTTTCATCTTTTTAGAATTCTGTTTTTCAGAATTCTCTTTCTGTAAATTTGATTACAGTTTGCAGTTCACAAACATGGGGAATAGCAATGTTGCCTAGAATATGATATAAGGGATTTGGAGGCACTGCACTTCACCACTACTCATTTGCCCAAATCTATTCTTACTCCATGCTCTTATTTTTCAAGCATTTGGTCCCTTCTTGTAAGTAAACACTGTAAGATATGGGACCTGTTGCACCCAGCAAAGCACTTGCTGATTATCAGGGTTCCACTTGATTTCTTCATGCATAAGAAAAGATCATTATTTAAAGTTCGGGACTGGCAGAGGGGAGAAAGAAGGAAAACAGGGTGCATCCATGTCTTCCTTTTTTGGGGAAGCTCTCCTGGGCCTTGTAACAAAATGGTCTTTAAAGAGAATTGTCTCAGAAATGAAAGAATTAATTGCATTACAGACAAAGGTACTGCAGCCTTAGAGAAGACCACTATGTTCATGCTATTTGCAGCTCATGTTTATTTTCTCAAGGATGAGTAGAAAGGGTCTTTTCTCTGAAGCATCCCACGCTCTGACTGCAAAGGAAGAGGGTATTCTCAGCCACTTGGGAGTCCTGACCTGAGCAGAAAGGTTTAGGACAAAGCCAGTCAATGAGATTTTGGATTCACAAATTGTATTTTAAGCATTCTTAAGATTTCAGTCCAAGATATCAGAAGTGTTTCCAAGGATAGCTAAGCCAAAGAGATTTTCATAATCTTGGATGATAGAAATTAAAACAGAAACTTCCCAGGACTTTTAGCAACAACTAAATGAACCTAAAGGCAATGCTTCTTCCAGCATTTTGGCTATGTCTAGATCAGATTTGAAAAATAAACTTCCTTTCGCTTTAATCCCCTTACATTTTATAGTTGTAAATCCTTTTTAGGCCATTTTGAGGGTAAGTGGCCTTCCTCTCAGAAGTAATTGCCCTTTAACACAATGTAAAACACTGGCTTATGCTTATCCTTCCTATAAGCTGGTCCCTCTTACTATCCAAGTCACACACATGGGTATTTCATTCATGGTTGTGCAGCACCTCTCCTAGGACTGGCCTTGATTGGCTTTGTGGGACTGGGGAGCATCTTGCAGGAGAGACAGTGATGCCAGCTGCAGGAGAGTTTTGCTACCTCTGTGTCGTCTTTGCTATCTTTGCCCACGAGATATAATGAGGGGTCGGGGAGATGTTATGCTTGAAGAAATTTTCAGAAGCTGATTTTGCTCAGCTTCTTTTTCAGTGAGTATTTTTATGCACCTCCCATTATAGTCATTAGACTTGTGTGGCTGTTCAACCCCTACATGCTCCACACTTGTGTTTTCCTCCTACCTTTTTAAAAATAGATATTTTGGCATTCTGCAGCATCACATTTGTTGCTGTGGAGACGATTGTGATGTTGCCAATGGAGATATGACTTCACTGACAACCTCTGAAGGACAGAAACGTAAAGATGCAGTGTGACTTTCATTCTCTCCTGCTGCCCATTTCCTGATAGCCCTGTTCTGCCGTTCCCTCATCCCTGTGCTTCTATGTGCTGCATCCTGAACTTCAACTGATGCACAAATCTCTCTTATTTCTTAAGCTAGGCTATGTTTTGGCATGAATGTATACATGTTGCAGATGCAAATTGCCTATAAATAGAGGTAGAACACAGTATAGGTGTAACGATTTGTTGATTCTTGCAATAGGCCCAATCTCAGCTGTGCTGCTGTCTCTGCCTACCAACACCCTTTAGGCTGTAATTCTGTAGGAAGAATCCACTGAGAAGTACATGCGTGGAGAAATTGTCTAATATTCAGGGGAAATTAAAGTAATTTCCTAGTTTTTGTTGCGTGGGCCATCCCAAAGAAAAATGACAGGTTGGAAGGAGGGAAGGGAAAAAGAGATGGGCAGAGTGACAAGTCCATATTGCTTATGCTGAACGTCTGGCAAAAAATATAAAAGTTGTTACCCACCCTGCTGCTACCCCACGGTGTTTCTAAAGAAAATTGGTGGGCTTGTGAGAACAGGTTTGACTTGAAAGATGAAAGAAAGCCAGGAGAGAGAAGGAGTTGGATCTGCAGGGTGCAGGTAGGGTACGGGCAGCGCCAGGTGGGTGGTGGTTCTGCAGGAGAACAGGGACAAGCTCCCTCCCACAGTGGAAAGATTTGTGTTTTGGTGATGCTGTAACAGGGTGCCATGGTCAATGTCAAATTAAAGTTCTCTGAAAATGAAAAATCCAGCTCCACTGAGTAGTCCAGACCCTGTATAACTGTCAGTGTAGTTTTCAGTTGTACCAAGTTTTGTAGAAAATTCCCAAACTGTATAAACAAATGATCTGTATTTGCCACTGGGGAAAATTAGTGTGTTAGAAATACAGCAGTATTTCTTCCTGGCAGTCTGAGAGTCCGCATCAGAAGTGGTTTGTGCTGTGATGGTAATTGGGTTTCAGCTGATTGCTGCAAAACTATGAATCAGCTGCAGCCCATTTTTAATAATGAAGAACTGAAACATAATCAGAAATATATCCACAGCACTACAGCTTTCAGTGATTATATGAGGCAACTCGTGCCTGCAGATTTTTGCAGAAACAAAAATCCAGTATTAGAGCAGTTGACTTGGCATGAGATGGAACAGGCTGCAAGAATTAATATTGCTCTTTTCTGTGCTCCAGTGCAGTCTTATTTCTGATGCCCTATTGGAGGAGAGTTTCCTTTCCCTGCTCCTACCCCAGGCCAAAGTAATCAGCAGGCATCCCTGGTAGCACAAAATTTGGCAAGCCACAATGTGCTCTTGAAATCACTTGTGAAAATGGTGCAGTAACCTTTAGTGCTGATAATGGAAACCTGTATTTTACCTCTCTTGGACAAGGGAGGATATTGTGTAGTGTTAACAGAAGAATATAAGTTACTATGGTGATGGAGGCTATATAAATAGATGGAAATAAATATATGCATAGTACCTTTTAAGTATGATCTGACAAGAAGATTGTGACCTGTTTCCATAGGACTTTATAGAGCAATGGCGTGTGTTCACACTGATGCTTTATGGAAGTTAGAAGCCACACGTGAGACCTTGTTTCTTATCAGAAAAACACAGCAAGGACTTTGCGTGGTAGAGCAGCATCTACTGAATCTCAAATTTCTCCCATATTTCCTACAGGCCTTGTACCCCCTCACCTCCAGTTCTGAGGGCTGTCATTATGGTATTAACAGTGACCCCATCCTTTCTTCGTTTTCTGCCTGTAGACATTGGGCTTTGCTCAGGTCAGCTCAGTTTATTAGGGTTCTTCCCTCTGAAACCTTCTTCCTGCATTATTGCAGACAAAGCTCCAAACCTGATAAGTTTCTAGGCTCTGTCCTTCTTGAT
This sequence comes from Ceryle rudis, assembly GCA_033439905.1. NCBI lineage: Eukaryota > Metazoa > Chordata > Aves > Coraciiformes > Cerylidae > Ceryle > Ceryle rudis. The sequence goes on from JAAGNO010029511.1 coordinate 32,829, forward strand.
TCCTCCTATTCCTTGTGTTTTGACTCTGCTGTAGGCTGCAGAGTTGTCATGACTGTGAGGAGGATAGGATATGCTACCACCAAGAGATAGAAAGGCAGTGGATGGTTCAGATATAGAGGCTCCCACAGAAGAGCGAGGCCATACCAAAGCCCTGCATAAAACCTGTGGCTGGATTTGCAACCATAGCTTTGCAGACTCAGGGCTCTGGGTGTATCTTGCTCGAACAGGACAAATAAATGACATGAAAATGGTAGGGCAAGGAGAACACTTGATGTTGGATGAAAATGGTAGGGCAAGGAGAACACTTGATGTTGGATGAAAATGGTAGGGCAAGGAGAACAGCCCATCTCCTGCAGCCCCCTTCTCTGGATGCTTATGTTTCAAGGTAGACAAACATTTTTGAGTGTGTGTGTGAAGTATTCAGTTGTTTCCCCTGCTTTCTTCACCTCTCCCCTAAGGTTAGTGGATCATTTTCAGCTTACCCTCAGTAATGTTTTGCTTTTCTCCTCCTGTATCCCCACCTATAGGCTAAGTTAGCTTGGCCAGCTTGACTCTTTATATCCCTTATCTTTATCCATAAAATGCCAAAATGAGTTATGGGAAGGATTTGGGCAGCATTGATGGTAATGTGATGACTACTTAAATTAATTTTAAAGCCTTTTTGGCTTTTGGAATTGTGCTCATGACTAATGTCTGTTCATAAGATATGATTATAGAATTCTTTAGAGCAATTGCATGTGTGCTGCTTTGGAAGACCTTTCGTGTTGGTTCAAAGGAGACCTCTCAAATGAGAAGGTAAAAGTCAAGCCTTAGATGAGACATCAGGACTTGATTTTTCTACCAGCTGGTATTTATTTATCTGCATCTGCCATTCCTCAGAAAAAGCTACTGGCAGTGAGAGCTGTGCAGCGTGTTCATGAAGCATGCAAGGGAATCTGCTCCCTGTGTTGGTTCTGCAGTGCTGAGAAGGTGCAAAACACTTTTGTCAATAAAAGAAAAAGATATGACTCAAAGAGCAAAACAGGATCTGAGTAAGGCTGTTTTACTCTACCAGTGTCAGAGCAAGATTTAAAGTGGGCTGTGAAAGAGGAGTGAGTGACTGCCGTGCATTTGCAGCACCCTCGCAGTCCTCTGACGCTCACCCCAGTTGCCTGCTTGTATTTCCACAGCTCCCCATGTTAAAAACAACCACGGGTCACTTTTTAGAAAAGTGGATGATTGAAAATGAACACATCAGCTCCCAAAGTAGATGAACTCCAGTCCTGCTGAACCAAGTCCAACACATCATCTAAGGGCACATATTTATCTATGTGTCTAATCCATGTTTTATTTCCTCATTCAGGGCTTTTCGTTTTCTCATAAATGCTCCTGGTGGGCTGTGCAGCCAACATTTTGTGTGCTTCAGCCTCACTGAAGGTACCTTCTACCTTAGCTGGGTAGCTGGTGGCATCAGCTATATTTCTACTCAAACCGAGCTATTCTGGCATTGTCAGCAGAGCTTGATTTTCACATCTCACTTCCTGACAGTGTTTGACTCCTGATAGACACATTATTTGCACCTAGTTTCATACAAGATTCCTGAATGCCAGATGGGTTCTCACCAGCCCCATGCTGAACCTCAGCAAACTCTTCCATGAACCCAAGGTAAGATTTTGATTTAAGATGGAAGGCACACCAAGTATGCAGCTTTCTTTTTTCAGTAGTACAGAGCCTGATTTGATAACAGGCGTTATTCCATTACACATGTAGTGTGTAGCTTCTGTACATGGACCGGTCAACAGTCAGTGTTTTAAGTCACCTTGTACCTGCTTTGGCCTGAGCCAATTAACTGATTTATTGCTGCACTGGCAGTCATTTGGCATATAAATCACATGCATATTTACATTTCCTAAATTTAGCATATGCATCTATGTATCCAGCCTGCATACGCACCTTGGGCATGTTTTCATTTGCATTATATCACGTTTAACTGCGGGTGGTGTAGATCATTTTGAGTGGAGCAGGACCTCTAGTGGACTGCTGTGGCAAAACATTGGTATTTCCATAACCTTCAACCATCCTTGGAGGGCTCGCTTGCGAGGCTGCTCCAGCTATGCAAATAAACAGGTCCACGAAAATATCCCTACTGCATGAAGGTTTATGCATCAGGTACCCTCGTGGAAGACTGCTCTGGTGTAATGATATCAGCTGGAATTCACAAACCAACTTAACCAATATAATTTACCCTGTAAGTAGCCTTTAAATATCTCTAGTAATGTTTCCAAAATATCTATCAGTAGTTTATTCCCATAATTTTTATTAAATGTACTTACTTAATATTAAACAGATTATATAGCCCATCAAGTATCCTCCCACGGAGTCACCTATGTATGTTGAGAGGTCTGGACTGATGTACACAGGGAAAAAGAACAACATGGTGGGAGCAGTCAAATCCTGGAGTTCTTATCTCCTATTTCCACTTTTACAAAGTTCCTTCTTGTTATCTGATTTTATTTACAGTCCTGAGAGTAAGAGAAAACTCATCTTGGATTGGTTTTGAGGAATATAGTACCCAATTTCATCCACAATTACTGCTGTGGAAGCTATTTAAGCAATGGCAGAATAAATGGCAATGTTTGGGTTCATCAGGAATTTACTCCACTAAAAAGAAAGCCAGCTTTTTGGGTTTAGTTCCAAATGGGAGCAAAAGAAGTTATGTTACCACTGTTGGATTTTGATGCTTGTGTTCCTCTGTTTTATTCCCTGATGGAAGGAACCAACAAGGGGCAGGGTGTCTGACACAGGTCTACAAGGTTGGGAAGCATCATGCTATCCTACTACTGAGGCACTAGACCTTAAAGAAGATGCTAATGAAGCTTGAAATCACATTTGCATTTCAAATGATATAATTTGTTCTGCCTTTATACAGAATTAATTTGAATTGCTTGTTGTTTTGTTCCAATTGTGTAGCTGAATAATGCTGCTGCTTTAGGTGGCTCAGCACCTTATTCACAAACAAGGCAGGGTAAATTAAAAATTTGCTATATTGGACAGATCATCTAGTCAACTTTCTGACCTTGGTTTGTCAGCCATCTTCAAATTATCAAGCAACAACAGAGTCCTGTACTCCCTTGAAGTCTGAAGTATTGATGCTGATTTGCTCAGTTACAGGCGGATTTTCAATTAAAACTGGTTTAGATTATTATCTAAAGTGTTAAACCACCTCCTAAAGTGATGTCATTAGCTTTGGAGCAAACAGAACATAGGAAAGTGTGAGTTTTATTTTGTAACTGATTAACAAAAATAAGGTGGCAAGCCTTAGAGGAAACTAGCATAGGGTTCATAGCAACCCCTTTTTGGACCTACCTGATTGCTTTGGCTACCTCAGCAAGAGTATTTGAAGACCTTTGTTTAGTGACAGCAGACAGCCAGGCCTATATTTAATTAGTCCAGTGTGAAGAAAAGAGTCCATCCACAGCTTGTGACCTTGTAACAAGTCTGTGTGACTAAGAATTGCACGATGTCCTCATCACCTGCTGAGCCTATAAGAGTAAAGCTTTTATGTCTTAGAGAGCCACAAGATGCATCTCACTTTCTGAGATGAGCTAGAGAGGTGTTCAGATATGATAAAGTTACAGATGAAACTCTCCCTAGGGGCACTCACTTCAGGCAGTTTTTCTCACGTTCACCAGAAGAGTGGATCCTTAGTCCAGCCAGGAGAAAAGCGTCTCAGATAATGATCACTAATCACCATCTGGCCTACTGAGAAGGTTACATTGTATTTTGCTGTGATTAGAGCTAAGCTGGCCATATCAGGCTTCATATGTTTCTGGAGGGTTGTGGAGTTTTTTTAGTTACTGGGTTGTGGAGAGTTTTTTGATTTTAATCATCTTACTTATGTGTTTCCTTTAAAGTTCGAGGTCTGTTCTGCCTCCAGCCCAACATGAAAAATACCTGAAAGCTTTACTATCATACAGTTGAATAACAGTGTGATAAAGTAGCTGTTTGAAAATAACTTTTTTATTACTTTTTCACACAAAACAAGTTTTGCCCGTCTTTGAAGAAGGGACTTATTTACATTTCTCTGTGGTAGATGACAGCTTTTTTTTCCTCAGTGAAAAATATTAAATAAAAAAGCTTAAAATAAACTGAAGAATTACAGTACTCTAAAATGAAATTATTTGGATTTATTTTCAAAGAAAGGTATTTAGTTTACCTTCTTAAATATTCTCTTTGGACTAGGAATCATCTAGTTTATTTTTATTGTATACTTGCAGTAACTTTAGTCCACCTCTTAAGTGCTGTTCTACACTCTTCTCATAATTTCAAATATCTTCATTCATTTGCACGTGTAACAAGAACATAGCCTTAGACAGTGACCTTCCTAAACGTAGTGTGTATCTGGCTCAGTTGGCATTTTCTGTACTTTCTGAAGAGATTTTTTTGAGAAGTGTAGAGTGGTTCAGCTTCATCTGCGTACAGAGACATATCTTTTTTTGGTTCTCTGCAAACAGAGGCTTCAGAACAGTCACGTCTACAAATTATTTAACTTTGAAATGCTCATTAAATCTTTGGTTCCTTCTGCAGGCTGTGCAAGTGCCATGTACAAAATTCTGGAAGTGAGGTGGGAGGAGGAACAGGATAAAAATTGCTTTTCCTCCACACTGTTATACCCTGCGATGCATTACTGTCTGGTCACGCACTGTCACTCATCTGAAGTGTCCTGTACAATGCCCAGGGCACAGGCTGTGGCATGGAACAGAACCCCATAATTAAGCTAATAATAAAGCTTGACTGTCAGAAAGGTTGGGCAATGCTAGGGAGGAATTTTCATTCGGCTTCATAAATTTTCTTCCCATCAGAGCAGTCTGAAAGGAGGCCTGTGCCTTAATACACTTGTGTGCCTCACATGGCTAAAGCAAGGAGAATGAGTGCGGTGTCTGATTTAAACCACCATTTTCACCATCTAAATCTTTTTTTTTTTTTTTATTCCCGCTGCATAGTTTTAGCAAGAAAAACGAGTGAAAAATTGCTGTCATAAAAGACTCATCTGCTTTCCATTATACTGACATTTAAGGATTGCACACATTAAAATGCTCCTATGCACTACAGAGAGCGACAGAAAAAACAGGAGGTTGAGATTTATAACAAATGGGAGATGTTGAAATTCAGCCACCCTGGGGTGGGCGTGGAACCAGGACTGGGAAGCAGGAAAAAAAAGAATGATCTCCCTGCACCTAACCTGTCCCATCCCGCCCCTCATCTGCATGTCAGGGTATTCAATTGCCAGTGCACAGGAAAATATTTTCTCAAAACACCCTTTATTCTCTGTCTCCTTCAGATTAAAAAATGTAGTAGTGATATTTTCAGCCCAAAGTCACTGTGGTGTACTTCCTGCAGGCATAACCCTGAAGTCAGTGATTTGATGTGAGCTGGTTTATCAGCAGCTTTTGGTCTATACTGGAATGCAATTGTTAAGAAGCTTTTTCTTTGAATTAGGAAAGTCAATTCCTCCTTTCCTTCCAGGCAGTTTCCAGCTACTGATATCTTTTGGTTTCTCACAAGTTGAGGAGCAGCATTTTTTGTGAGTGAGGTTTCTAAAAATATTGGTTGTTTTCTAAGCAAGTGGCAAACAGCTCTGCATTCCTCTCCATGGCAGAACTGAAGGGTGTCTCTCTGGGTACAGAAGCACTGGAATGGAGTTAAACATGGTCTTAAAAAGCTGCCTTCCCAGATATCTTCAGATGGTCACACAAAGCCACAAGGAAAGTTTGAAAGTCTTTGGCTTATAATAACATCTCTTACCTGTTTTGGCATTTGAACCACATAGTACAAGTCTAGGCCTGAGAGTTTTGATTGCAATTCTGAGTGATTTTCCTTCAGATGTCTTTCTCAAAGTTTAAGATAATAATAAACCATCTAAAACCTATTTTACAAAAGTTCTGTATGGTCAAAACACTGAGCGTAAAAGCACCAGCACTAGGATTCTGTCTCATTCTCTAGCTACCACTTCAGGTGTCAAATTTATTCAGTTTACAAGTCAAAATCCGTTGGGGGGGGGGGGGGGTGGCGTTTGGGTTTGTTGGGCTTTGGGT
>JAAGNO010029511.1:38912-50932 GCA_033439905.1 Ceryle rudis
GCGGGTGGTGTGTTGAGTGTGGGTGTGCGGTCGGTGGTGTTGGGGTGGGGGGTTGGGGGTGTTTGGTTTTTTTGGTGTTTGGGTTTTGTTGGTTGGTTGGTTGTTGGTTGGTTTTTTTTCCTCCCTCTCCATGACTTCCTGCTTAGCCTGTTTCTGTAGCTCAAGCTGTGTTTGTTCTGTTTCATGTAACACTTCTGCGAGCAGTGAACCCGGGTTGGGGCTGTGCCTGGCTTGAGATGCTGCTGCCTGAGAGTGAAGAGAAATGCTTGCTCTCCTACTTGTGTATTCCTTGTCTTTCCAAATAGAGTAAAACCTTAGCTTTGTTTGTAAAGTATACGTTTTATGTTAAGAGGGATACTAAAAAGAGACACTAACAGGTTTTATAGGATTCAGTTTGCACTGTTTTTTCTGACCCCTAGAAATCTTCAGCATCAATCTAACTTTGTATCAAATCCTTATCTTTGGTGTTGGGCAGGTACCCAACCTCAGGTTGTGAAAAGGATGTGTTTATTGCTTTGTAACAAATACGAAAATAACTAAACCCCCACATTTGAAAGGAAACATTTCAGCGTCTCATAGAAATAGAGCTGTGGTGGTGTTCTGATTTCCAGCTCCCATCTACTCTTCAGATGTTGAATGTCCTTACCCATGCTAAGGCAAATTGCCGTAAAGAAATTAATTGTCTTAGGCTCTCTGAAGACAGTCACTCATTGACCCATAAAATTCTACATGTAAAGGCTGAGGGGAGCTGATTTGCCATATAAGTAACTTCAAGTAATGTACAATATAAAGTAGAAATTAGGCAAAGTTCTGCAGAACAGTATCAAATATCAAATCCCAGCCTACATTTCTGTGGGTGAACTTTTGCATCTGCAAATGATGATGCTCCAATTTATCATCCTGCCTAAATGATGGGTTCAAACACATACCACTGAATTTATGGCTCTGAAAGCCTTAATAGGGGATAGCAGGAGGAAATAGAGGAAGGGAAATAAATGTGAAAGGAATGAACACTTTCACTGAACCACAAATTGGTAGCCTTTGTGTCTTGCTTACGTATTAAGGATCATTACTAAGTTCCTCCTTTATAACATTGCTCTGTGCTGTTGCCTGTTGCTTTGCTTGCCCTGTTTTCTGAGACTGCACAAAAAGGGCTCCTGACAAGGACATGGGGAACTGGAAACAGAATTGAACAACAGGATGAGTTATGGCAATTTAGAAGAAGGTGAACGGCAAGCTTTAACTTTTTTATTCAAAATAAAACAAAACAAGCAACCCCCTCCCCCCCCAAACAAAAAAAATCAACCACACAAAAAGAAAAACAAACCAAACCACCTAAACCAACAATCAGTCCTATTTCATCAAAGCATTTATCATATGCTTCATTGCACACGCAGGTGCACTTGTGGCTTCAGTGGATCCCTGTGTTTAATATTTTAGGCACATAACTTGGGTATATCTAGGCACAATGAGACAAGAAGTGAGGTATCTTTACTGTCATTGTAAACAACATAATAAGACAGGAAAAAAGCCTGTTGTTAAGTGTGCTACCACAACCAAATGTATAGTTTTTCTAGTTTGGGGTGAGTCCAGTTAAAACTTGGAATGTAGGTTAGTTCTTAAACTGCACAGGAGATCAAGGGTCCTAATTCTAAGTTTGGGAGCAATATCAATGAATTAATGCAGTGCAAGCCTGATGTGGGATTAGAGGTGTAGACTTAAGTTATTTTGTGCTTGAGGAGGCATTCAGTGAAGGAACTGCTACTTTAACCATTTGACAGACTGTGCTAGCAGGTTTTTGAGGATTTAATGAGCTTCTCCAGTGAGAATTTTCTTGAAAACATTTTTCTGAACCCTGACTTTGCCTCTATAGAAGACTCTCCCTCTGAGGACTGTCAGGGAAAATGAGGACCTGTCCTGGCATTCATTAATGAAACACTACAGCACTTCTGTGAGTGGGGTCATTTGCAATTCCCCTGTTTTACAGATTGCATTTGTTTCCCAGAGTTACCCAGAACATAATTTTTTGAGCTCTGGATGGAATGGGCTTGCTTTCCAACAAAGTGGAATGTTTTGGAAACTGTCTCCCTTCCTCAGATGATTCTGTTTCCCTACCAGTGGTGCTTGCTGTGTCATTGCAGTGGATGTTGCTTGTTCTAAATGAGTTAGTTATAGAGGCAGGATAGACTCTCTTCTGGTCTTATTGCTATAACTGGTTCATCTTGTATCCCTGTCATCACAGGGCTCAATACTGGCAATCTGTTGTAGCCTGCATATAAAATTGAAATATATATGAAATTATATAACTCTAAAACACATGGACATTAGCTTTTAGAGTTTTGTATGCTGGATGGCTTGGAATAAATAACATTCACGTTCTCCACAGAAAGGTATTTTTAGTATTTTATTTACATTTTTACCTACACCATCGAGGTTAAAATATAATTTTTATAGGAGTACTATCCTATGTAAAGGTTTGAGGGTACATGGTAAGTAATTGTGTGCATATTGCTACTAATAGATACTTAGCAATATTAATTGCTAAGATTTGTTGCAGAACTGTAAATGTTAAAGGCTGACTTTGTCCTGTCTCATACCATACAAGTCTCATTAAATCTGTGATCAAAATCTGATCCAATAAAAATGATTTTGTGCGGTGATCCTCACCACAGCTTTTAGGACAATTAACTTGGCTCAGCATTACGATTTGATCTTAAACAGGAGCCAGATTCCTTTGAAAAGGATTTGTTGCACCCATTTGAATCAATAATGCTGTTAAAAGAACAGTAGGAAAGAAAACTGAAAATATGACATGAGGTAAATCAATGAAAAAAATATAGTAAATTGTATTAAAAAAAAAAAAAGAGGCAAAATTGACAGTCAAAATATTAGCCAAGGACTCAGTTCTGGTGCAGCGATGGGTAGTGTAAGTATTTAATCAAAGCAGCTGAAAATCTCCTGCAAGACATAGATCGCAGTCAAGTCTGAGAGGAGGCAGTGAGAGGAAGGAAATCTCCTGACAGCTTCTGAATGCCTTTAAGTGCCCTGTATGTGAACAGTCTCGCTGCTTAAAATATTTATAAAATGTGATACTGAAGGTCTGAAAACAGAGGCTCTAGTAGCAGATAGACACATCCTCTTTTGGATCCTGTCTCAACAGTGGAAGAGGTGACAGTCTCCAGTGCTTGTCACTGCCTCTTGCTGACAGTCCTGTCCCCGTTGCTCCCTGCTGAGCCCTGGGCAAATGGATCCTGGGGAGCATCAGCTGTGCAAGGTGAGGGTCTGGGCTCACCTGGCTGCCCCCATCTGAAGCACACAGACTGCTTCAGCTGGAGGTCAGCAAGAGGGAAAAGATAAAAAGGGAGGGAGAGGAGGAAAACCCCTCCTAGGAGACAGTGACAGGCAGCTTGTGTGCATCTACAAAGAGGGATAATCATGGTTAGAGGTACAACCTAAAAATGGGGACACGTAGTTTAGTAATGGTAGTCTGGGGCTTTGCCTTTAGCTCTGCTGCTGACAGCTAGATGGGTAAAATATTTCACCTAACAGTGAAATTTTCCTACTCCTTGAAATTGTTAGTAATAATCATGACTAGTGCACAGAGTTGTTTAAACTGCAGATGAAAAGCCTCATATATGAGCAGAGATGATGTTATTATTTATTATTAATAATTACATGCCAGAGTGATCACTTGCCATCAGTTATTACTAACAGCCACTTGGACCCAAAGTCCTTTCCCATGCAAATGCCTGCTCTGCAAGGTTCTGCTGGAATGAAGCAAATCTTGGCGACTTCCTGCACGCTCTTGCCAAACTCCAGCTCATAGGCAAGAGGCACCAAACAGGATAAAACCTCCAACATTTGGTACAGTAATAAAATTTTGCAATTCCCTAGCTCCATGCACCCCAAAGCTTTGCAGTGCTTGAGTGTTTGGGTTTGAAAACCCTCTGGATTCATTTGAAGTCCTCTTGATTTCCTTTGGCTTATAATTCTGAGCACATCCGAGTGTCAGGGAATGGTGAGTGGACTGTGTGGAGCCTGGCTGGCGGCGGTGGCCTCTTCATTAGGAGAAGAGGGATGTGTAACGTCTGAGAGTACTTAACTCCGATTAACTGATTAGCTTGAGGTAAAATCCCCGCAAACACAAGGCTGTTTGACGTTTGGAAGTCAAAGACTGCCAGCTGTCTTCTGTTTGGAATACAGACTGTCTTGGGTTGGTTTTCTTTTTGGGGGTGGCTGAGGAGGAACTCCTGTGCTCATCCTGGTCAGGGCGCCACATGCTCTGGGCCATGTCCAGGGAAGCTGCTGTGTTGGAAGTGACAGCAGATCTGTGGGCACCAGACTCCCACCTTGCAGTGACATTGGTACCTGAGAGTGGGTGTGTAACTCAAGGGAGCTCAAAGGCTTTCTCCTACATTTAGAAGAAAAAAATTGGAAAAAGAAAACAAGGTTAGTTGGACTTCATGCCTGGCTATGCCATTTGACTCCAGAGGGGAATAGTGTAATTTGAGGGTATAAGGTCTTAAATAAAAGTTGCAAAGATCATGATTCTGATGTTTGGTTTAATTTTTTCTTTTTTTTTTTTTTAACTCCTGAGGTTGTGACTCCAGGTTGTCATCCACCTTGGCTGCTTTGCAGTTCAAAATGCTCCTGCATGTACATTGGTACTCACTTATGTATTATCAGGAAAAACTGTTGCTCCTTTTAATGCATAATCAGAGATAGACGATGCAATTATTTCTACCAAAGCATTAATATAATAGGACTAAATTATAGCTTTAAAGATAAATATCACGTCTCCTGTTAACTTCAAGAGCATGGCTTGTGAGCCTGTGGATGAGATCCACAGCATGGAATTAGTGCATTGTAAGCAAAGATCATTTTTAAGTTCAGCAGAGTAGGTAACTGATCAAATCATGTGCCTCTGATAGTTTTTTCAATCCCCTATTTTGTTTCCCTACTTTGTTTTCATTTTTTTCCCCCATTTCTCCTACCAGATTGCACTGGATGGTTACTATGTAAAATAATTCTGTCAGTGTCCTGTGTTGCTGCTGTGCATTAGGTGTGCAGGATGGGGGCACCTGAAGCCTGTGTGCACATCTGTGCTACATCCCTGATTTTTTAGTGGGCTAAAATAAAGCCACCAGAGGAAAGCACGCCATCATGTGAACTCTTGAAAAGGCAACAAAAAAATATAACAGCTAATTGCTGTGGAGGATGGTTTTCCAATTAGTCAGAGAGTGTACAACAGCAGGCTGTGCAATACTGTCGAAGACCGTGTAAAGTTAGAAATCTAAAAGGATGCAGATAAGCACAAATATGCCAATTTATGCATTTAGCCCTCCCCTCGGCATTTTTTGTTTTATTTTAATTCTTTCTCCCACCCCTGAGCAACTCATGGTTGTAATGTTTCGTCAGTAGTTCAAATGCACAGTGAATTCTTCCAGCAGAATGGCCTCTCCAATTCTCTTATGGTTATTCCTAGACACAACTGTTTTTTTAAGTGCAGTAGATGGGTTTATCCTTATTTAACAGCCCATCTTACAAGTTTTTATCTCTGAAGGTTGAGATTTTGATAAAAAGTATGATTATTATATAAGTATGAAACCCCTTGTTTTGAAAGCCACAAAATATATGTTGTTCATTGCACTGAGATCCACAACTTCCTAACAGTCTATGACAAATGCACGCTTGAAAATGGTAATTAGAGGCACAGTTTTATGAGCTACATGAATTCAGATGTCTGTGCTTACACCAGCCCCTGAGTCACGGAACAGCAAAGGGTTGGTGATAGTCTCTGATTAATCCCAGCCGGGCTGTGAGCCAGCAGCAACCTGAGGCTGGAAGCTCCATCTGCAATTTCCAGCCAGCTCGGCCATGCAGGACCCCAGGGAACTCATGCTGGGGCTCTGTTATTCCCAGGCAGAAGGCAAAGCAATCCATTCATTGAATACTGGTCTGGGGTCCTTTGTGTTTTTATGTTCCCAGATAAAATACCATCCAAGTGAAGACATTATTTTAACATATTTTAAGAAGAAAGAGAGATAAGCTCTTTTTTTAATTTGTTTTCCCTAATCTGTCTCACAAATGTGAAATTCCAGACATCACAGTCCTTTTTGAAGACCAGCTCACTTCTGACATCTAAGAATGTTGCTCGACCAGTTCTTCCAGAACTGGTTCTTTCATAAAACTTTATTTCTAGAATATTTTTTAATCATTTTTTTCCTTACCTTGAATCCTAGAAAATGTTTTAGGCAGCTGCATTTTAATCTTTGGCATTAATTAATTTGGTAATGTATAAAGTAGCAGAAGCATGGATGACAATATTAATGAAAGTAATAAAACCAGTTTAATAACTAAATCCAAAGAAACAGAACCCTAGCTTACATGCAGACATGGATATTAATGAGATTTCCTCCCCCCCCCCCCCGAGGGGGGGCAGTTTCTCCCACCTCACCAATCCCTGCCAGTGCCAAAGCATTTTTTTACTTTGTGCCTGGTTCCAGTTAGAGCCGCAGGCAGAAAATGGTAAATACAGTGAAATATTGTTAGAAATAGGAATTTCTGACCTGACAGTAAATGTGTCAAACCAGTAATCTTAATGGGAATTTTTTTTCTTGAAGTGACCAAAGAGGAGGGAGAGGCAGTTTTACTTTTGAGTATTTATGCAAACTGAAGTGCTGAAATTGCTTTGCTTGGGTAGGAAAGGAAACCTAATAGGGAAATTTAAACATATGGAAATGGACAAAGGAAGGAGGTGAATTAGAAAGATTCTGCCACACCAGCCTGTTTGTCTGCCCAAATAAATAGGACCAACAAGTGTCTTGCAGGCAAATGAAATAGTATCTTGAGTTAGCGATGTGTGTAAACAGCTACTGGGTATTTGGCACTCTGTTTTTTTCCTAATGTCTCATAGCTTGTGTTGAGTGCACCCTTCCCTCACTTGATTTCAACAGGCAAAACAGAGACAAGTCACAGGCTTTAACTGTGATGCGGCATAACAAACATCTCAGCCTTGGTTTGCCCATAGCCTCTGTCTAGGGAGAGAAAGTGATGATGGACTGACCATTAAGAAACCCCATAGTAAAGCAGAGAAGGTTGATTTCCAGATTCCTCTGTTAATGGCTTGTGATCCTGCAGCGAACTCAATTTGTATCCATAATGAAACCTTGTAACGTTAGTGGCAGTATTAAAATCAGTGTAATTAATAATACTATTTATATCATCAAGAGACAGCTGCTAATTATGCAGAGGGATTGATATCTAACAGCAGATTAACCTCCTCTCGCTAGGCAATGGCTTCAACTTGTTTTTACCCAAGTAACTCATAAAAGGAGATGCTCAGAAGCATTGTCACGGGGGGGAGAGAGCTGCTGCAGAGAGCATCTGAGATCTGGTCATCATCAATTGCAGCAGTTGCGAGGTAGGCAAAGTCTTAGGGCCAAGGTTTCCATAACTGAAGTTAAATAAAGTTACTCTTCTAACTAAAGCTCTCCCATGCCTCTAAAAGGGGACCTGGTTCTTAGGAGTAAATCTGTCTGAGCAGCACATTTTTATCCAAAATAGTTTTTCCATTTCAGTTTGTCTGGAGCTGGATGACTCCAGTTATACCATATGTAAGTCAAATCCCTTCACTTGGTTGTAGGAAATAGTGGGTACCATGGTGAAGAAAAAATATAATTTATAAAACTAGGAACAGAAAAGGTTCAGTCGTTCTCAGCAAAGATATTTTTCTTGATATTTTTTTTTCTTTTTGCTTTCATTACCACCTTCTGACACTTGTTTAAAGAAACCTCAAACATTTTGACTTGTTAAATTCCTTCATTTTGTGTAATTTTTTTTTTTTTGGTGGTTTTTATATCATGTCATTTCTACCTAGATGACTAGAGAATTGGTAGGGTGGTGAAGTAAGAAGGACTGTGCAAATAAAGGCTGATCCATGGTGAAGATGAGAACTTTTTTCAAACTATTTCAAGTTCTTTGGTTTTCTTAGTGCTGCTTTAACTTAAACTTCTGAGAAGCTCTAAGGCATAAGATGGCTTTGTTAAAATTCATTACTTCATTCCCTTTATTTAAAGAAGGAGAAATGTTTGAATCAGAGACTGCTGATGAGTTATATGGGAAGGTCAGAATTGATAGCAGCTGTAAAGAACAAAACCACTTTAAAACTTCATCCCTTTCTGATGTTAAATAAAGAACATGATTTCAACTATTTTTTTCTTCTATGGACCTGTTTCAAGTGAAGGGTTTTTTGTTATAAAGAGTTTCTTCTTTGAAAAGAAAGTACATTGCTAATAAAAAATAGTCCTTCCTTTGGGTAAGCTTTAATCCATGAATTCTGACAAGCCACCAATCAAGGCTTGTTTCTTCATCCACATGCTTACAGTTTATGCTGCATAAAAGGTTGTACATGTGCAGAGCACAGCCAGAGCGATGTCCGTTTGCTGTATAAAAATGATGTTGCGGTAAGAAGACAACAGGGATCCCAATGAGAGGTTGGCAAGCTGTCAGATCTGCTGCTGAGTCGGCTTTTGCTAGAAGCTGGCTTTCTAAAGGCTGTGTGAACTACTTCAGATATTTTACACTCTTGAAATTTCAGTCAATGAAAACTACGTCTTTCAGATATTTCACTACTGACAGCCGGCCGTGCCTTACCTTGATCTTTCTATCAGCCAACAGTGTACATATTTGGACTAGATAGTCATGGTGGAGGCAGTTTCACGCAACCTGTCACTGCTTCATTCAGACTATTGCAGAGATGTCTATTAGTGCTAGATCAGTGCTCTGTAGGAAATAGCCTTGTACAAAGGCAGAGTGATAGATGAAAATCCCATTGTGTCCCTTCTGGTACTCCATGTTCTCTGATTATGTTATACTTTTTTAGTGAGCTTATCAGAAGTTATGGTAACATAACTGCTCTCTGACTGCAGCTTCAGGAGCGAGGGGGAAAGTGGGAGGAGGAAGAAAAGCTGTCCCTAAAATCAAGAGATTGAATTTGAAGTAGAATTAAGGGCTATAAAATCCAGATATGTTAGAGCTCTTGAATATCCAGCAGATAATCCCATTACAGGGCCATGCAGGGGCATAGCTGGAGTGAAAACACTACAGGCCAAATTCAGCCCCCATGCAACCAGTAGCAGCAAATTCATGTGTGGAGCCTCCCTAGGCTTTTTGAGAGGATAAGGGTCCCTCACTCGGTCATGTTAACCTCTGCCTGGCTCCATGGAGTATGGACAGGCACATGAACTATGGGAGGCAGATTGTTCCACCCTTGACCCAACTCTTGGGGATGGTGCAAGGCTTTGAGTGCTTCCTAAGGACCAGTGGCACCTCTGAGCCGAGCGGCAGGGCAGGACCTGCCAGCCCCTGCTGCTGCTCTGCCTCATGGGAGACTGTTTAAGTAGCGCTTGATTTGATTTGAGGGTTTCAGTTTTCAAGGGAAAAAATTGCTCTTTTGTAGCTGAAAAGAAACATATTTGCAGTGTGACTAGTACCTAGTGCAGGATCAGACTCTTGCTGCTCTTCATCCTGAGAGACAGAGCTTAGGCTTGTTTAAAGATACAGGCATGATTCCAGGAATATGAATATCAATCTGGGCTTTCTTCTATCCAGAAAATGAAGACTTATTTGCATTCCAGTCTATTTATTGAAATAGGAAAACAATATAGCTCATACTTTCCTTCCTTCTTTAATGTTTAATGGTTTATATTTTATATTCACACCTTGGAGCATCTTTCATCTCTCATTTCACACCTTAAGTTTCACATTCTCTTGGGCAGGCAGTAGTCATTACTTAATCCTCTTTCACTTCCCTCTAGATGCAGGTGCTGGCCCTGCCGCTGGGAAGAGTCGCACAGAGAGCCTGCACTGACTGCTAGATGAAGTTAGGAGTTACCTGAGGCTTCCTACAGCAAGCAGATTTTTTGAAAAAAAGGTGAGTTTGCAAGTGATAGCAGAGTAACACTCACGGTTTTTGGTTCTCAGCTGTGCAAGGCTCCCTGTGACCTGAACCATGAGTTTTGAGTTTGAGCCTGTGTTGGTTTTAGCTGGACATCTGCCGTCCTTTGCCACCCACCTTCTCTCCAAAGAGCCACCTCAACATCTTCATGGGGTCCAGGACAGGCACAGAATTTGCTGGTTAATGCTGTCATCAAAGGCCATGGTACCTTCTGCAGTATTCATGGGCTATATTGTCTGGGAGCCCCTTTGTGGTCCTGGTCAGTTGAGAGCTGGTCTGAGCTCTCTGTGCTAAACAGAGACATTTAGGTGACCTTGGTGGGTATGGATCTGGCCCCAACTCATTAACACTCAACAAGGGAAAGCACCTGCTCAGTCCTGCAGGTAAGTGCAAGTCTTGCTCACCAAATAATTAACTTGCCCATGTAAGAGAAGAAGAACAAGCACAATAAACTGCTGAGGTTTAATAGGAAGCATGACATTTGAGCCTACAATTAATGAGCTCTCAGTCTACAGCAAGCCCATCCTTTGTCACTGAAGATTTGACTTCAAATTATTTGGCCTTTCAGCAGCAGCCCATGGATTCCCCCAGTGACCATAATGCACTGAATAACAGCATGGCTTTTACTCACACTCTCACATGAGGGAGGAAAAGCACTGAAGAATTCTGTATAAATTAATTTTTCATGTAAAAGCCCTAGAATAATGTCTTCAACATGCATATATAAATAATTAGTGCGGTTATAAGTTGGCTGGTTTCTTTTTAATTGACTGTATGTATGTATTTATTGACTTTGAAAATGACGCCAAACTTTTCTGCTAAATCAAAGGAACCGACTTTCTTTCTTGCAATGGTTTCCATGTGCTGAAGGAGTTCTTAACAGACTTTCCCTAAGCTACAGAAGGAAAAGGCTCCCCTCTTGTGGCTGCGAAGGAAAAAGACATTTCCTGCACTGCATTCTCCACTTTCTTAGTTATAGAGGAACGTAAATGAGTTACAAAATTCCAGTCCTCTTCCACTTAGATCAGAGCACGGAGCTTTGCCACTGAGGGTGTGCCGTATGCAGCAGTGTTTCAGCAGTCTTGTCAACAGCTGCTGTGTTTGCTTCGGGGCAAAGGGAAATATTTGGGGGGAACTGATTTAAGTTATTTAAATTATAACTAAAAGTCTTGATCCATATCTACAGTCAGAGACATCAGGTTTAATGAACAAATTTAAATCTGATTTGTTTAAATACTCTCTTAGTAAATGTTGACTTTTGTGTGTTGGATTTGTTTGTTTTGTCTGCCCTGAAAAAGGAGACTACATAGATAAATGTTTCATCTGTTCTGTAACGCAGTAGGCATTCATTCAGATCATCACATTTTCTATTTTTATTACATTAGAAATGGTGAAAAGCATATATTATTTACAGAATGGCTGATTTCATTTCCAGCTGGTGTAAAACTGCTTTTGAATAAAACCTGAAGTTTAATTTAAAAGTCACAAAAGCAGCAGCTTAAAATCATGAGTTAAAAGCCGTCTTTAAATACTTCAGATGCATCAGAAAGAAAAGCAGTTAAGTTTATCCAAGCATGTTTGACAACTAAAATGAATGCACTTATGAATGACGGGAAGTTTTTCTCAAAGTCAGTAAACCAAAGCACTTGTTTCTTGTCAATGTGTCTGGCACAGTTCTGGAGCTAACAGGACTCAGCCTCTCACACCTCATTTGTACATATAAGTTGGAAGAAGAAAACAAACTTAGTTGCTTTTTCAACTCCTAGCTGGTTTCTAAATGTTGAATGACCTGCTCACTGAACATAGACATACTGAAAATCAAATACGCTACATTTTCTTTTCTCCATGTTCCTACAGAAGGAACAATTACTACCCAAGGCAGAGCTCGTTTACTCATTTAACTGTCCAGCTTCTTGGAGAATAAATTCCTTCAGGCCAATTGCTAGACTTTCTTTAGAATATCAGCAGCAATAACATGCTGTTTTAAAAACATATAAATAATTTTTATAAAATTTAAAGTAGCTGATATTAAATTTATGCCTTAATATTAATTATTATTTTA
>JAAGNO010029512.1:0-48977 GCA_033439905.1 Ceryle rudis
TGTGTCAGATGGCTGGTCAGAGCATCAGTTCTCCAGTTATCTGATGCTAATCTGTGGCCTTGGGATATATAGGTAGCTTCTTTTAGCCCCTATAGTCTTTTGTAGCCAGCATCTCATTGTTCAGACTTTCTTTAAATTATGTCAGACAATAAAAATGACCCGTACACAGCTATTTTCCATCTAGAATCTTTCAAATACTGGTATCCTTAACCACAGTATTCCTGTTGACCAGAGGCAATTTAAATGCAAAATGGGTGCTTGCTGACAAAGTGGATGTCACTGTTTCCTTTCATGGTGTTCATCTCAACGCTACAGCCCTCACCTGTACGTGAGAGGAAGCGCTTTTTGTCTGGATATGCTGCTAGACATCAGCTCCAAGTACATAAAACAATAAGCAATTTCCCAGCATTGCTTTGAATCCACTCGGTGTCTCTCTTTTTGCTAAAACAGAGTTGAAGTGCATAATAAGCCCTCCATATTTCAAAATGAAAATGAATTTTTGAATGGGGAAAAACAATTTGGGGATCTGAAGATGAGTGTTTTGAAGAATCTCTGCCACAGGGCAGAACATCCTTTCCTTGAGCCTTTGGGGTTTTTTTTCTATATTTTTTTGGATGCAGATTCCCCTGCAGTCAATATATGTGCCTCTCAAACACACTGTGGTGAGCACAAAAGTACATGCCAGTGTTCAGAGCTACAGTTCAGGGAATCTTGTGTTTCGTTCTCTTTTCGTTTGCTGCCGCTGGATTGCTGTACAATGAGGCTTATTGAATATCTCTTGGTGTCAGTTTGTTCTTTTAACTTACTTAACTGTATTGCTAACTGAGCCTAACTAGACAGATCTTTAAACAGCAGGGCTAGAGGAATATAATGTCTTGTGCCAGGTTCAGCAGGTTTAGATGAACGGAAGGACATTGTGGGGATTAAAATCTGACAGAAGGGTCTGGTGTTGGAGCTCACCCAGCATCACTGCCTGTGGCCACTGCCATTTTGAATCATAGTAAATTGTGCAGGTACTCTGGAAATTTTGCTACCTGCCTTTCCCTTCTTTTATGAATTCCTAGGGGGATCTCAGTTGCAATTGGGATATTTTGATAACGGACTAATGTGGAAGAATTAAATAACAATAAATATTCACAGCAAAGCTTGGTTTCCTTTGCCTCCCACCAGCTTTCAAATTGGATTTCTGTTATCCTGGAGACTCTTTTCAGGTCTTACACCTACAGAGCTGGCAGTGAGGTGACTTGCAGAAGGAAAAAAACTCTCCCCCTGCAAGGATGAGATATTTAGGTGTGCTGGTGTGGAGCAAGCTGCTTTGCTGATATAAAAAGAGCATTTCTGTCAGTTCTTTTTCCCAGATGCAAGGTGGAGAGAGATGCTGTTCTGCAGCAGGCGTTCAGACAGGCACACGTTAAGCAATCTCTCCAACGTGACATAGGTTTCCAAGGAATTTGAAGGAACGTCCCCTTCCTGATGGTGGGGATGATAAAATAGCATCTAACATTCGGGGCTTTTATTGCGCTGTGTGCAACACACGAGCTCAAGTGGGATAACAGCACCGGGGACCCACCTTCATCCACCGTGATGAGCAATGACTAATCAGCCCCAGCACCGCAGGCCCCGTGCTGCACGCTTGCCAAAACCACGAGGATAGTGCTAGGATCAGATGGTGTCCAAGACACTGCTTCGCAAAAGCTTTTTGATCACGTTGCCCCAAATCCAGGAGTTAGATGATGTTTTGTGAGCTTGCGGTGTGGTTTAGAGGGGGGAAGTCCAGATCCTGAACACGATGCTGTGGCTCAGTGAAACAAGGGCTGTTCCCCCTGATTTCAAACCTGTGGTGAAACAGCTTCTTAGGAGTGAACCCTTCACCACACAGTGACAGAAGGAGAAATGGGAATTTTTCAGGCTGTGTTGCAGCTTCTGAACATTTTCTTTAGGTAGCAGCTGATTTTAATCCCTACTTTTTTTCTGCAAATGAACACTGCAGATTTTCTTCTCTGCAGACTACCCAGTGCAAATAAAAGTTTTGTGAGAAATGATTAGCCCTTTTTCCTCTCAGATTTGTCGCTTGAGCCTAATGCCTCACTGGAGATACAGTTGTTCAGGTTATATGGCATAATACCTAGATACAACATCCCACTCACTCTCTTTAAAATCTAATCCAAGGGGTGAGTCTGTTGTGTCAGCATGTTTCTTTGGGTTTTGTTCTTTCCTTTTCATTTCTGCATCCTCCCAAAAGGACAAGGAATTTCTCACCTACTACTGAATGTTACTCCCAGTGACAGACATTGCAGGATACTTCATGCCCTTTAAGAAAAGGATGGCAGTTACCCACAAAAGTGACTGCACAGACCAGTAGAGTACTGAGTTAGATTCTTTGTATGTTTTTGTTACATAAAAGCCTAAATTTGGCTTAATAAAGTGTTTAAATAGAACTACATTATCCTTCCTTGAACATGATTTAGTTGTCTTTAAATAACTAGAACAAATTCGAGTGTGAACGGAGATAGTGCGTGTGATTGGAAATTTGTTGTCACTAATCTGCTGAGGTTTGGTTCAAAGCTTACAGTCTTCGTATGACACTTTGCAGAACCAAGTGTCATTTTGAAATTAACTTGCTTTTAATATTCTTTCAAATCATAATGTGAAAAAATTGTGGGTACACAGAAGTGTAACTGGGATCTCCTCAAGAGGGACACACATAGCAGTGGTTTGTGAGAGCCTCTTGCAGATGGTGCTCCTGTCTGCATGCAATCTGAGTCAATTCCAGGTAAGCTCAGGCTGGTCCCATCACCTGAGCCAGGCTCCCAGGCATCATGTGTGCTTGGAGATCGTCCTTCTTTGCAGCAATGGGAGCAGCCTGGGCTTATCATGGGGCTCGCAGCCCGGGATGTGTGTGATGGGTGGATAAAAGGGAAGTTGGGCTGCAGCCAAAGTCCGTGTCTTTGGAGGGATGGAAGTCCCTTGCCTCAGTCTTGAAATACCAAGGAAGTCCCTCACCAGTGAAACAGGAAAGTAAGTCATCTCCTTCAAAGAACAGAAAGAAAAGCCTTGCATGATTTGTTAATTGGCTTTTTTTCTTTTTCTTTTGTCTTCCACATTGAGGTGAGAACTAGAGAGGAAAAATTAGTGAGAGTGCAGAGATCACAGAATACTGGCTACGTTGTTAATGTGATGGGACAGTATATTTTGGGAGTGTTTATGTAGTGCTAGATAGAGAAAAG
Organism: Ceryle rudis; assembly: GCA_033439905.1. Lineage (NCBI taxonomy): Eukaryota > Metazoa > Chordata > Aves > Coraciiformes > Cerylidae > Ceryle > Ceryle rudis. The sequence continues at coordinate 3,228 of JAAGNO010029512.1, forward strand.
AAGTGGGGATCGGGGAATGAGATACTCTGCTCAGTCTGGCATTGTGGCGGTGCTGGAAATTAGAAACCAGGTAATGGGATTTTTCTGTCTGGATCAGCCTCTGGCTGTCTTCAATATGTTCAGGAAATCATTTTATATCTCTGCTTCCATTTCCTCAGCTGTCAAATGAACATAATGAAAACTACCTCCTCTGAGTGCTTGTGCTTCATTAGAGCAATAAAACATTTCGGAGGAAGGAGTCATAGATGTGTGATTTATTAATCCAGCAAGGTCAGGCTGAACTGTCTGTAAACAGCTACAGAAATTGCAGAATGAGGGAAAGGTCTCCTGGAGCTGAATGGATGCTGATGCTGGGCACGCTGCCCGGGCTCAGGATCGCCAGGGAAGGTGAAGCGGATCGTTCCAGCCCTGCCTGAACAGGGGGGGCAGCTAAAAACAAAAGTATTGTTGTTTCTCACCTGTCGCGTATCAACGCACTGCAGCGAGTCCTTCGAGCGTGCACTGCAGTAGCCTGCTGGGTTTTTTCAGAGGGAGTTTCTGTGTGTTCAGTTCTGCTGCGTGGATGTTTTATTAAGATGCCCTGAGTAGCTTTTCGTCTACATACAACTAGTTGTGACATGATTTTATGCTTGAATGCAATAAAATAAAAGGAGTCAAGGAGATAAGATACTGAGATAAAAAGATGAGCAATGTTTATAAACCATAAGTTTCCTAAATTCGGTAACCATCAGTTCTAGCCAACATACCCCATGGTGCTAAAGAAAGAAGAAATCAGTATTGCAGAAGCTTTTACAGAAAATTTATGAGCACACTTTGTTCCAGAGCACTCTGTGAAGGCTGAAGCACAGCTAGCACGTAGGAAAGAGCTTACAGAGATGTCCCTTGTTGAATTTACAAACTGTTTCTGGGAATTAAATCAGGGAATATGGAAATGGGCTTTTAAAGGTTTGGTTGGGGTTTTCTTTCATTTTCTTTCATTTATCATTTCTATCTTTTATCATAACTAGAAGAAAGTGCTGTAATAAATTATCAGACTCCTTTGAGTAATGCAGCTGAATAGACAGTGACAGTGGAGCACAGTCCCTGCTAAAGTTATTAAGTGTACCTGCTCAAGTTTATATGTTAGGGGATAAGTGGATTAGTATGGACTGGATTCCTTATGCCCTGATGCTTACACTTTTCATGATTTAACCCCTGTTTCAGGTATTGTTTACTGTCAGTATTGCTACTGAAGTGTTGCTACACTGTTCGCATGCTGGAGAGCATGCCAGGCACGTCGACCACCCTTCATCCCTGGCCATAGCCATATATAGCTGCTGTAGTGGTCAAAGAGAGAACTTATCCCCCATTCAAGCACAGAGGACCTATGTGTGGTCCTACTCATAGCTATAAATTAAACCTTCAGAAAATAAAGGAGAACATATAGGTAAGAATGGATGGTGGGATGAATGCCCAGGCATTAAGAAATGGTTCTGAATCATCAGCAGGTGGAAGCAGGGACTGTGAAGATGGGAGGGAGCAGAGTTAATGGAAGCAGCTGACTCAATTCTCCCCAGCTCATCATAACAGTTTTTGGTGTGACGTGTTCAGATTAGTTTCTAGTGTTGTCGAGGCAGATGATTAAGTGCCAAACAGACTGTGCAATTGAAATTCTGCCTCATCTTGATACAGAACGCAACATGAAACCAGAGCAATAAGGCTGCTCTCAGGCAGTTTAGAAAATTAACATCTGCAAAACGAGCAAGGCAAAGCTGCACGCCGCTGGCTGCCGGGTGTGAGATGGTGTCACCAAGAAGCAGCAGTCAGCTCTTCACACGTAGGCTCAGCCTGGTGAGGGACAAGCTGCGGCACAGTGCTCAGCGTAGGCACGTGGGTCACAGTGGTGCTTTCTGTCCTGTTTGCTCTCCTGGTAAGAGTTGCTTACTCAGATCATTACCTTGATACTGTATTTTGTCTGTCTCTGCTGGATTACAGAAAGAGACAATTTTTGTTCACAAGTAATTTACACAAACCTGGTGGTTAAAGGGGAAAGGGGGATGCTGCTCCAGGCAGCTGTAAAGGTGAAGCTGTGGCTGGGTTGCTGCAGTGGTCAGTGGAGGAATCTCCACCACTACTTGTGTAAGCATGGGGGAGGCTCCCCTGCACTTGGGGGAGCTACTGCAGGGAAAAGGATTGTGACTGTTCAACTTTCACCTTCGCTTTCCACTCTTTTCTCCCTATTTACATAAGAAAATCTATCTTACATCTCCTTAGAGATGGACAGATGGACTCTTCCTTGGGTTAAAAACTGTCTGGATGGCTGAGCCCAGAGAGTTGTGGTGAATGGGGTTAAATCCAGTTGGCAACTTGTCACAAGTGGTGTCCCTCAGGGCTGAGTTTTGGGACCAGTCTCGTTTAATATCTTTATTGATGACCTGGATGAGGGTATCGAATACACCCTCAGTAAATTTGCAGATGACACGAAATTAAGTGGGAGTGTCAATCTGCTTGAGGGTAGGAAGGCTCTGCAGAGGGATTCGGACAGGCTGGAGCAATGGGCTGAGGTCAATTGTATGAGGTTTAACAAGGCCAAGTGCCAGGTCATGCACTTTGGTCACAACCCCAGGCAATGCTACATGCTTAGAGAAGAGTGGCTGGAAAGCTGCCTGGCAGAAAAGGACCTGGGGGTGTTGATTGACAGACGACTGAACATGAACCAGCCTGTGCCCAGGTGGCCAAGAAGGCCAACAACATCCTGGCCTGTATCAGAAATGGTGTGACCAGCAGGAGTAGGGAGGTGATTGTCCCCCTGTACTTGGCACTTGTGAGAGCTCATCTTGAGTACTGTGTCCAGTTTTGGGCACCACAGTACAAGAAGGATACTGAGGTGCTGGAGCAGGTCCAGAGAAGGGTAACGAGGCTTTTGAGGGGTCTGGAAAACATGTCTTCTGAAGAGTGGCTGAGGGAACTGGGGTTGTTTAGTCTAGAGAAAGGAGACTGAGAGGAGACCTTATTGCTCTCTACAGCTACCTAAAAGGAGGTTGTAGTGAGGCTGGTGTCAGTCTCTTCTCCCAGATTACTAATGACAGGATGAGAGGAAATGGCCTCAAGTTGCATCAGGGGAGGTTTAGATTAGATACTAGAAAGAAATTCTTTACTGAGAATATCTGTACTTTTCTTCTGGTTTCATATTGGAGCACAGAACTCCACAGCAGCACAGGAGAATGAGGTTTGGAGGGTGTCCTCTTAACACCCCAGCCTGGGAGCTTTGATCTGGTTCTTTGAGCAAGATCCCAGTAAGCATGTTGGAAGGAGGGACTAGATCAGGCTTTGGATGTGTGATTGTTTCATTTCGAGTACTGCTTTGGAATAATTTCTTATGCTTCAATATTAAGTAGGCTCAACAGTTTCAAGTTGCAGCCAAAACAAACCAGGCTGGGTTTGCATCTGGAATGTTCCACAGTCGAAACATAAAAAAGCATCTCTTGATTTAGTAATTTTTGTTTAATTGTGTTTTCTGCTGTTGTTATCACAGTGTGATGACTTGTGATCTCTTCTGTATTTGTCGTGAGTGCCTCATGTTCTTATGTTTACCCTTTTCTCTTTGCTTTCATCAGAGAGGGTGGTTTAAGGTTTCACCAGTAGTTGTGGATGCTGGTGCTGCTTTACTGGTGCTCCCTGCGCACTGTGCTCTGCAGATCACATGTCTCATGTTTTCCACCTGTTCCTCCCAGAGGCCTCTGTAGCAACGCTGAGCACTTGCTTGGTCCTTTCCTGTGCTGTGGAGAAAGGAGGTATTGGGCTGAAAAAAGGTAAAGGAAAAACAACACCAAAACTACATGTAAACGGGTATCTCTGCTCAGTGGCAGTGATTTTTTGCCCTAAGGCAAGGTGACATTGGGATGTCCTCACCCCAGGAGTCAGCTAAGCACGATCAGTAGAGGCAAGAGGAACGGACAGATGCAGAACAGATCCAGGAAAAGCATTTGTTTACAGGTTGTGATGGTACATGGCATTAAGGGTTCCCTCTGGCTGGCAGCACTTATCAGGGCCAACAGCACTTATCAGGACCCAACACTTACCAGGGCCGGCTTTGTGGTGGTGTATGGTGGGGACAGAGTAAGGCTATCAAAGGTCTCCCAAGAGAGAAGGGATCATTCATATAGCACCAATTAAAAGGTGAAGGTGAAGCACAGGATCTCCACACTTCGTTTAAGAGCATGCGGGTGTTCTTTGTGTACCTTGGTTTGAGTTGAAGCTGCATTTTCCCAGAATCAAGCTGTGTTGGACTTGACCTTGCGGTTCCTTCATGGCCACCTCACTGTTTCCCTGCTGTGGCTGGAGGCAAGCACTGCAGTGTCCCCACCTTTGCCTAGGAGCCATCTGAGGCCAGTCTTCATGAGTGCAGCAGTCACAAGCTGTAATTTAGACATTAATACTCTCTCAGCAATAAAAAACATTACTCGGATCTCCTCCAGGGAATCGTCCAGTCTTTTTGTAGGAACACTCCTTTCTTCTGATCTCACTTCTAACAGTTTCCTTGCTCATGCATTGCTTTGGTGATTCATATTTATCAAACCATATTTTCCTCCTCCCTGTTCTCTCACTTGTGTTGTTCCTGCTTTTTTCCTTCTTGTTACTCTTATTAAAATGCCTCTGTTTCACTCTTGTTTTCCTTTAAATATTTGAACAGTAGGCGCAGAAAGATTTCTGTGAATGTGAACTGTATTGGTAACTGTGTGACGTGGCTTGCTGAGTAGGAAGGGGGGGTAATGGGGAGCAACTTTATTAAGCAGCAGCTTTCCAGCACTTCCTGAGCTTCCTGTTGGCAAGAAGGGCTTTCAGACAGCCCTTCCGGTGTTCCTTTAGTTGTTAAATGCATGTTTTCCAAATCTGTTCCACAGGTGCCAACAAAAAAGCTGAAGAAATATGAGAGAGAGTACCAAACAATGCGAGAGAGTCAGCTGCAGCAGGAAGATCCTATGGACAGATACAAGGTATGGGAGATGCTATATGGGAACCTCTTTGATGGGCTGAACCCCGTGGGGAGTGACCCGGTCCTGGCAGTTAAGCAGAGGTGTGTGTACAGCCCTCGCCGCGCTGGGATGCGTTGGTGCAAACCTTAGGGAAGTTAAGTGGCAGGTGAAACTCATCCCCTTTCTTGAACAAACACTTTGAACACATGGACTTAGTGTTTTTCCCAGGAATATTTCAATCACAGTTTGTAACTCTCAAGACATCTGCAAGTAGCTGCATATAATATTTTTCTTCTTTCAGTTTATATGTTTGTAGGTAACTCTCCTGCTGTTGCACTTTTACGGGAGATCTTCATGAGACGCAGAAACAAAGGGTGATTCTCAGCTACAGACACAGAAAGGAGAAAACACACATTGTTCTAGCACAAGCTGTGTGCAGTGGCATCCACAGAGACTTTTGGAAGATGAACTCTTCCTTGACTGATACGATCCTTGTTATTCATCTCTGTTTATACCAAGTGTTAGTAATTTTTTTGTTAATATAATGCATAGTACAGGGGGACCCAGAGCTCTCCCGGTGTCCCAGGGTACTACTGCAATAGAATTAGTAGTAATAAATACCCTGCTTTAAAGCAGCAGAGAAATAAATGTTCAGTTATTAATATGATAGCTTGATAGTTCACCAAAAAAGAATAGTTCTTTAATTTTGGGTCAGCATTGCTTATCTTTCCAATGTATTTGCTTTATTGTCAGTGCTACATTCTGTTGCCATAAATTTTTGTGTGATGGAGACTCTACCTCTGGACATATACTTCACTTAGTGTGCAGGATCCATTTACTGCTTACCCTGTTTTGGAAAATCCACTTTTCTTTAGGTGAAGCTGCCAGAGATGAAGCACCTTACTGCCCATTGCCCAGGTTAGCTGGGAAGTGACGTTGCTTATATTTACCTGTACTGTTTTCCTGCTGTCCTTCATTGTGCCTTAGTACATTAAGTGACATTGCAGTCAGTGCAGAGACTGCCAGGCATGTGAAGTAGTAAATACTCCCTACAGGGTGCAACAGGTTTACGTGATCTGTGAGCGTGGGGAAAGTGCACCATGTTCAGAAAACCACAGTCTGATGGTCCGTCGTGACAGACTATGCCATTGTTCAGAAGTGTGACAGGATAAGAGCTACATGTGCAGAGAAAGTAAAACTGATTTTTATTTCTTAAAAGTATTTACCTGTGAAAAAAAAATATGGTTTGAGTGTAGTTCTTTTGATGTCAAAGGTTTTATTTGTGAGAGCTGGGAGTGTTGTAGCAGCCGAGAGCCAACAGTGAGTATGTCCTGTTTAGAAAAAAACCACAACTTGCTGCTGATTAACATCTAAGTATTTTTCCAGTGGTTACAGTACTGTGGAATTAAAATAATGCTTAGAAATAAGGTTCCTTTAGAGCTCTCTGGAAACATGAACTAGTTAATCTTGGACAATGGACAGTGAAGAATATTATCCCCAAGCTGCAAATGAGGGTATGGAAAGTGACTCTTTGGCCACTGTTGATGTGGGTCACTGTCACCACTGGGATCCCAGCCCGGGGTTTTGGCTTGCACTTCTGAAACTTGTTCTGTGATTTATTTTTTTATTAAGCTGGATTGGGTCTGATCCTCTTAGTGGTGCTGTGATTAGAGAGTCCCCTTAACTGGTTAGTTGCACATTAAGTTCAAAGTTTGGATGCATTCTTTGGCTGATAGGTGTCAGGGAGAAATGTTTGTAAGTGCTCTCAGTTCCTTGTCTGGCTTGTTTGATTTTATTCATGCATCGAGCTGAGGTTGGCAGGAATCGACATTTCAGGAGTGTTTCCAAAGGGCAGCAAGAGATGCAAGCTGGGTGGTCCTCACAGGCAGAAAGCGGAGACCCAGCTTTGCTTGTCCCTTCCACGATCACTCTGCAGTCCATGAGTTTAGCAGTGCCTTTCATTTTGGCAGCATCAGTGCTAGGCTTGGCCCGGCCAGGCTTGGTTTGGGAAAGGACCAAGTCTGTGCTGCTGAAAAGCCAGGGTCACCTCTGAGCGCGGTGTTGCTGTTAGTTCTTTGTGCGCGCTCTGTGCAGGCCGTGCCCCAAAGCCTCCATCGCTGGAATTTTTAGTGTCTCTCTTCCCAGAATAAAATGAGGGTTTGGTTCAGTGCCCAGGAAGGTGATGTTTCTCAGTTGGGATTGGTGGAGTGGAGATCCCTGCAGAGTATTCCTCTGATAGGTCAGGAAGGAAGCGAGCCTTCAGTCTGATGATAGTTTTTAGTTATAGTTGTTAAGAGTTTTTGTAGTTTGCAGTGTGTTACGGTTTTTATTGCCAATAGAGATTAGTCAGGACCCCAGAGACACTGGCACTTCGGAGTTGCAGCAATGGCGGGTGTCTCAAGTGAGACCTGCCTGTGGCCTGGCCTGCAGGGGAAATGGCTTGATGGACTGTTAAGAGTGCAGCAAATGGGCCCTTCGTGGTGCTGGTGTGGGAGCAGCTGCTGCAATGTCAGCAGAGCCCCTGCTGCACGGTTGTTTTCTCCTCCTGGTCCTCCTGGAAGCTGGGTGCAGCTCTCACCTACAGGTTTGACTTCTGCCCGAGTGTCCAGGGGAGACCAGGACCCAACCAGGGTGAGGGTGCCATGCACTTCTCCCTCTCCTCCCCACACTCAGGTCCTGGAGGTGTTCTGGACACAGGGATGTGGTGCTGAGCAGCCTCCAGCAGCAGGGGACATCCAGGCAGGGTGCTCCTCCAAACTCTCCGACCACAAACTCCGCACAGGCTCCAGAAAAGGGCTGGTTTTGCAGTGTCTGGCCTGCCATTAACTGGCTGCGTTTCCTTGACAAATCAAATTCCTGGGCCACAATGAGCTGTGTTACATGCTACAGGAGTTACTGCCCAGCTCGTATTTTACATGTTGATTGTGTTTTGACTTACCAAAAGAACTGTATTAAAGAGTGCAGTGATTTTTGGTGTTTGTTTCCTTCTGTATTTACAAGTATTATGTAGGAAAAGTGTACTTTTTTTTATGGACACCTTTTCACTTCATTTCCCATTGCTTGCAACAAATTATCGCTCACGTTTTTGTCAGGTAGCTTTTTAAAAGATGCAGAAAGTAAATACGTTCTAAATTGCTGTTTGTCACTGAATTTCATCTGACTTTTGCTTAAAATAAATTACAAATTGCCTGTAGAAGTCGGGAAGAAAAGTGAGTTGCATGTGCAGAAAAAACAGCAATATAGTTCAGATTGATACTTTTCTACCTATTATAGGTTTTTTTCTGTGTTTGAGAACATCTCATGTAACAGGGTTTTAGTTGACTTGATGAGAAGTTGCCAGAGTTGGGCTTGGGACTTCCTGATTTAAAATAAAGAGGATATAACCATACAAAGAAGGGCTGGAGTTTTGCAAGCAGACTCTGCTTGTACACGCAGCTCTGAGGTGAGAGTAGAAACGCCTTTTCCTCTGTGGACCTCGTTGTGCAACAGAGAAGTTGTCCCTCTCAATAAATGTGTCATTTGGACATAATAGACTTTTGTGTGTTTGAAGTGGAAACAAAAATTAATACAGTGGTTATTTTTATTCAGAGTCGTGGTAACCAAAGCGTAACCATCATGAGAAAAAACGTAAGGTAACTTGTGATGTGGATCATTGTTTGTGGGTTTTTTCAAACACGGTGTGCTGTGGCACTTTGGGGATTCTTTCTTCAGAGTCAACAAACTGCAAACACAAACCACCTCCAGGAGCCTCCATGTTGCTTCCCATGAGAGGTTTTCCTGGATAGTTTGTTGTAAAAGCCTTTTGGGTTTCTAGGTGGAGGTTCACGGGGTTTTCCTCTGCAATCTCGAGCCCTTTCCAGTGGGCTCACAAAGAGGTCAGTTTGCTGACAGCCAGAAAAGTGAATTTTAATCAGTGCTTTCATTCCCCCACTGAGGATCTGTTCATGCCCAAAGATCTGGGGCTTGGGTGTTTGCTCATCAGAGAAGGTAACAGTGAATTGCTTAACAAGGTTTGTGATTCGTTACACCCCACTTGAGTAGCAGCTCAGAGAGGATGCATCATCGCCACTAATCTTGTCAGGAACTGCTCCTTGGTGTTGGCTGGAAGGGAGCAGAGGGTGGAGTTCAGCCATTCAGTCTTCCTGAACTGAAGCATGTTTCTTGCTTCCAAATCTGCCATCTTCTTTCCATCCAGTGTGTGCTGGAATCCGGAGTGTATCCTCCCTAAAACTCAGAACCAAAAACCCACTGAAGAATCAGCAACATTTTTTTTTTCCTTTCTTTGTTGGTATTAAAAATCATTTTATATCCTGTTTTCACTGTCTTTACACCAATGGTTGAAAGCAGTATTTGGTCAGTGACTTTACAGGAGGTAAGTTTATTTGTGTTTGTGTGTATCAGCGGTGTTTGTCCTGTTTGGAAATGCAGTATCCTCCTTTTAAAAGCTAACCGGCGTTCACCAGCTGCCTTTTGTAACCAGGAGGAGGGATTTGAGAAGGATGAATCTCTTAGTTTACTCACTGTAGAAACGGAGCGATGCTGAAGAGAAGGAAATTGTTGTCATAGTCAGTGAACTGCTAGTGGTGTGCAGTGCAAAGGCAGGAAGGTGTCTGTTTACACCAAGGACAACCAGCAGGTCTGACGGGTTGGCTTACACCAGGTTACAAAATGCTGCCTGTGATGCGAGTCCTGCTGTAACCAACTGGCTCCATCTGTTGAACTTTCTGCCATTGCGGATGGTATCTTATCAAACCCCGTAAATACTTCAGAGCCGCTGAAAATAGTTTGCAACATCTGAAAAGCGCTGTTTGCTATTTCTGTCTTTACTGTGTAACGTTAGGTTTTATTTAGACTTAAGCAGATTAAGAGTTTCCTCCTGAGGAAAGAGGTAGTTTTTCACTGCTAGATCTGGGGGGAGGAGCTGGAAAAGACAAACCATCTAATCACACATACTGCCCTGGGCAGAGGAAGAGTAAAGGTGGCCCTGTGAGAGACTTTCAGCTGGAAATTATAAGTATGGTGAATGAAATAGAAACATCTCTTAGCTGTTGACTGGATGCTCAAGGTAAGAGCTCTTTCACTTGCTAGCAACGCGCCGTGTCAATTCTGGTTTAAGAGGAGGATAGCGCATTTCCAACCATGTAGCTTGCTTACCCACTTGTCTGTGAATGCAAAGCAGGAACTTCGAACTTCACGTTGTGCAGCTTGCTTTGCGGACACTGAAGCTTTTGGCAAAAGCACAGCAAAACTGTTGAAACAAACTTCTTTCTGGGTTGTTTTGTAGAAGTCTTAAGAATTTGCTGGTTTCTCCCTCTAAGCAACATCCCTATGAGAAGGTATTGCTGCTGCAGAACCTGTCAGCAGTACCCGATACCGTCCTGATCTGGTCCTAGTTTTTAGGGGAACTCAAGTCACTTTCTGATGACTGCTTGGTGGCAGAGCTGTGTCTGAAAAAAAGCTTTATTAATTATTATCATTATTGATTGCAGATTGGTTTTACACTTTAAAGTCCATATTATCCTTACACAAGAATTTTACTTTTAAAAATTCCTTGTCCCAAGCAGAATACAATTAAAATAAAGAAGATCCCTGAAGTTACGCATCTTTTAGCAGTGGTTAATGTAACTGTGTTAAAACAAAAGTATTTTACTTACAGTTTCTGTAACAAAACAATTTATTTAAAGCATGCTCTTTTGGAAAGGAAGCAAACTGCTTTCCTGTGTAGGGCAGTGCAGCCTAGTTGCACAATAGAGTCACATAAAGGAGAGATTATTGGCAGAGGTTCTGCTTCCTGCCGTAGAGGAAGCTCCCACACAGAAGAGACCTGGTTTGGCATCCTCTTAGAGCTGTAGTTGTCCTTTTTTTTTGTTTGTTTCAGACAAGCATGCAAAATCTTCATGCAACAGAAATGAAAATTGCAGTTTCATGGTGGTGAGTTTGGAAAGAAAAAAATACCTGAGCGTAGCTGGCAAGCAGGAGGGCGTGAAGACAAGCGAACAATGTGCTTATGCAAAGAAATCACGTTTTGTAGGAAGGCGTTCATTGAACAACGCTTGGAAATTTTTTGCTGTCTTAAATGTTGATATAAAAGTGAATATACTTTTACTGTTTTTTCTTGGAGAATATAACTTAACTTTCAAGTGAGCACAGGTCCTTTTTGAAATCTCAGCATGTAGGTTATTGTTCCTCCACCTACAAATTTGCAGAGGAACTTGGTATTTTTCCTTGAGCTACCCTAGTGTACAGATTCCCTTTGCAGTCTCTTGTGGTATGGAAGAGACACAGTCATTGTGTGACTGAAGGCCAGTACAATTTTTGCTCTCTTAAAACCAGTGTGAGGAGGGCACTTCTATCTGTCCCATCTGTTTATGTTCTGAAGATGAAGATGTGTATTTGATATAGACACCTGGAAGTCCATTGACCCACAGATATCTTTTGAATATGATTCTGTTTCTCAGCTCTAGAAGAACAGTCACTGAAAGTGAGTTTTAAAAATGATGAATTGCTACTGTTCATCCTTCTCCTGTGTACTTAACCTTCTCTAGTTAGTGCCACTTCTGCCTGGGCACAGCAGGTAGGGAGTGTAGTGCAGTGAGGACCAGGTCTTGCAGTCTCCAAGTTTTGCATTTCACATTGCCCTGCCGTGCCCACCGAGCAGGTTCTGGGCCTGTGCTCAGGGAGTGAGGTTCCCTCTCCGTCTGGCCTTTTTCTCAGCAGGTAGCCTGTGAAACATGCACTGCTGTCAGTGGTGCGAGTTACAGAGCAAGTGCACAAACGGCAACGCGGATTATACGAGCTGTAGGGAGTTCCCTGCTAAGTGCTGTTCTTTACCATTCCCGCAGAAGATGGGAGGTTGCCACAACATCATCTACAAAATGGGCTATTTTTGTGGATTCTTGCAGATAAAGTTTTGTAAAATGGAGCAGGGCAGCTTTCTACTTTTGATTGGAAACATTTTGATGAGTATCTCTTAATTGGTCCCTGTTCACTGCTGCTGGGTGGGATTTTATCTGCCTAATTTCTTTTGATGATGAGCAAGCAGAACCCAAGTGCTTTTGTGGAGAGGACTATGTTTACTTCAGACAGAGAACCCCACAATCAGGGTGTCACTTACACGACACAAACGTAACCATTGGGATGTAAGTGGAACCGCTGCATTTGCACCGCTGGCTTAATTCACTGTTGTTTCCCAGAGCAGCAGTCCTGCCTTAATGTGCGCTCTCGCCTTCTCAGTGTTTTACACACACGATAGACTCTCTTACTGCTCTTTAATATTGATAAGGATTAACTTCCTTTTCTGGTTGTTCCTTTCTTTCTGCAGAGGGAGAACCGCAGGCTCCAAGAAGCAAGCATGCGGCTCGAGCAGGAGAACGATGACCTTGCCCATGAGCTTGTAACCAGCAAAATCGCCTTACGGAATGACCTGGACCAGGTAGTGCTCACAGAGATGGGGCCCAGCTCAGGCTTGGCAACACCAATTATAGGGGTCCTGCTTTGCGCTCAAGTGAAAGCATGGACACAATGTTAAAAGCTTGGGTTTTTTGTGCCTTTATTTTCCTGACAACCTCGCTCCTAGAAAGCCGGATTTCCACGTGAAGGCAGCCGTAGGCGTTCCCAGCAGTGTCTTGCCAGCACTGGCTGCACCTTCTCTGTGGTGGATCGTTTTAGAAATGTAAGATGTAACCTTACCCCTTAGGTAGACACTAAAGAATGAACATTGACTTGAAAAAGGTATCATGCTCTCCTTGAAAGAATAATTTCAAGGGAAGTTGCCTTGCAGAATGCCTACCACCCTTATTGGACCTGTTTTTCACAGCAGTTCTAGTACGGCCAAGAAATTCCAGAGATAAGGAGGGGCATGGCACCAACAATTAGAAGGGCTTCTGAGTGTCCTTTGATAATTGCTTTTGTTTCCCGTGAAGACTGGAATATGGGGGGCAGCAGCAGTCAGTGCCATTTGTCTCAGAGGAGACTGTCAGAGAGCTACACGTTCAACCCTCCTTTTTTCTGGAGTGTTTCCTGTAGTATTGATAAATGCCCCGACAGCTACTCTTAAGGTACTAAATGCAGGAGGGCCACACTCCACCACACCTCCCGATTAGTCCCTTGCTCAGTGAGGGCTGCAGTACCTTTCATAATGTAAAATCTCTTCCTGCAAGGGCCTCTCACTTTGATTTCCCACAGTGACATGGCTTTCTTCATCTCAAAATTGTAAACATCATTGAGCACAGTTGTGCAATTTCTTCTTCAGTTTGGGCCGATCCTTGACAGTGAGGCTCTGCTGATTTAGATCCATGTGATTCTGGAAATCTGGGCGGTCTCGGTGAGCAGAGACAGGCAGAGATATGCTTGGTGTGCTGGAGTGGGCGATCTCAAGCGCAGGCCAAAAGCAGTGTTGTGTGGCACTCTGACTTTCCCCAGAAGTAGCTCTACCTAAAGCAGCTTTCTGTCTGCTGCCGCCTGTGCTTGGTTTATATCAAGTATTACAACAAAGGTGCCAAGCACGTACCTGTGCCAATCCCATTCCCTGCTCCCCTGCTTTTTAACAGTCTGTCTGTAGACAAGAGGAGCTCTGTGAAGTTTTTTCCACACCTTGCTGGCACTGAAAGAAAAGCTTTGTGCTGCTGCACTCCTCATCTGCAAGGACAGGTGACACTGCACACCACTGCAGGGCTTTGGAGAACCTGGAAGGAACACGTAAAAGGAGGAATGATTTGTAGCTCCTTTAAAGCATGTCTTGAAACAGGTCTTTCATCAAAAATAGCTTTATCATCCCCAAGTTTTTTGTTCTAAGATGTCAATCCTATGAATATTCTGATCTTTCACTGCTTGCTTTCTTTCCCCCGTACAGCCACACACACACACACACACACTAAGCAGTGCAGGGGTCCTCAGTCCATCTCTTCACTCATGGCCCTGGTGGAGCTGTTCCTGCTACTGACACTCACCACTAACACCCTCACTGATAATTAACACTGTGACAGACAGATAAGATAATACTACTAACGGTGGTAGAAAACCAAACCACGACTCACAGACAAGTTTTGTGCTGTTGTTTGTTGTTTACAATGCTGTTTTCCCTCTTGCATTCTCAGCAAACTAAGTTCTATTTGCCCACAGCCCTTGCACCTAGTTACCGAACAGTGGGAGTGGTGCGATGCAGTGTGTGTCTCCCAGCTGGGCAGGTGGCAGGATATACCCAGGCATTGAGAAATGCATTTCTCTCCTGTGAGGAAGATCTCACAAAACCAAAGCATTCCCAGTATGTTTCACTGAGGGCACCAAGGGCACCCATAGTAAGTTTGCAGATAACATCAGGTTGGGTGGGAGTATTGTTCTGGTGGGAGAGCAGGAGGCTCTACAGAGGGATCTGGACAGGCTGATTGATAGGCTGAGGCCAATGGGATGAGGTTCAACAAGGCCAAGGGTCAGGTCCTGTGTTTGGGTCAAACAACCCCCTGCAATGCACCAGGCTGGGGCCAGAGTGGCTGGAAGCTGCCTGGTGGAAAAGGACCTGGGGGTGTTGTTTGACAGCCACCTGAAGATGAACCAGCCTGTGCCCAGGTGGACAAGAAGGCCACCATCATCCTGGATTGGATCAGCACTAGTGTGGCCAGCAGGACTAGGGCAGGGATTATTCCCCTGGACTCAGCACTGGGGAGACTGCATCTCAAATCCTGGGTTCAGTTTTGGGCCTCTCACTCCAAGAAGGATGTTGAGGGGCTGGAGCATGTCCAGAGAAGTGCAACAAAACTGGGGAAGGATCTAGAGCACGTCTTGTGAGGAGCAGGTGAGGGACCTGGGGTTGTTCAGCCTGGAGAGAACTCAGGGGAGACCTTCTGGTTCTCGACAACTCCCTGACAGGAGGTTGGAGCCAGGTGGGGTCGGTCTCTTCTCCCAAGGAACAAGCGATAGGACAGGAGGAAATGGCCTCAAGTTGTGCCAGGGGACGTTTAGGTTGGTTATGAGGAAAAATGTCTTCACTGAAAGGGTTGTCAAGGCCTGGCCCAGGCTGCCCAGGGCAGTGGTGGAGTCCCCATCCCTGGAGGGGTTTCAAAGACGTGAAGATGTGGTGCTGCGGGACAGGGTTTAGTGGTGCCCTGGCAGTGCTGGGTTAATGGTTGCACTTGATAATCTTAAGATTTCTTCCAACCAAAACAATTCTATGATTCTACCATCAGCTTCAAAGAAAAGAGAAAAATCATATCATATCACTGGCCATCCAGGCAAAGGTAAACGTTTGGCAAAAGGGTCCTTTTGTGCAGCTGTTGAGAAACAATGAAATAACTTAGAAAATAGCTACTCGAAAGGGGGATTTTGTATGAAAAATAGGCTAGGTGAGCCCTCAGAGGGCAGGAAAAGGCAACACTAGAACCCGAATCTGCTGTATTTCTGCGATGTATATAGCAACACATTTGTACTGGTGCAGATAACATCTGATTTACAGCAGCATTTCCAATTCTAGGCTGAGGACAAAGCAGATGTTTTGAACAAGGAGCTTCTCCTGACCAAACAGAAGCTAGTGGAGACTGAGGAAGAGAAACGGAAGCAGGAAGAGGAAACTGCTCAGGTAAGGCATTCTCCAGTTTTTCCTATGGAGTAAGGACACACAAGCAAAAAAAAAAAGGAAAGAATAAAAAGAAAAACATGAATGTGTTGCAGTTGTGGAAAGCATTTTGCCTTCAAAATGCAGTTGCAATTAAAAATCTGCAGTGCTAGGGTAAATTTTTTCTTTAGTATGTTTTTCAGTGTTTTCCTTCACTCAAGCTCTGAATGTTCCGTTTTCAATACCTTATCCTCTTCTCAGTATCATAATCATCATTTTCACTGGTGGTGAGCAATCACAAATAAAGAGACATTATCAGACCTCATGTAATTACCTAAACAAGAAGCTGGAGGAGTTGTTACCTTCTGAGCTGCTGCTGGTTCACTGAAATAACGCTGTGAACACTCTTGCCTGAAGCTACACCCAACAGCAGACTAGAGTTGAGAGAATTTTCCTGACTAGACCTGGCCTCATACTCGTGCGCAAAATGCTCAGTCTTAGTTTTTTAATCCCACATGTCTAAGGTGCTGAGTACTCACACAAAAGTATGTTTCAAAAGCGATACTCTGATCTTTATTTTTGCCATTTGCCAGCAGTGACCACAGCAATCAAACGGTGGTTCTTTCTGTCTCTCTAAAATGGAGGTGGACAAGTTCTCCGCTCTGAACAAGACAGTGGAGGCCTTTTTCCTACGCAAAGCACTCTTGAAATTTAGTGGTTCTGAATGGTGGAGGAATGAGTTTAGCTCTTATTTTAACATAATGCCACAGACAAAACAGTTTCAGGTCTTTTTTCCTGTTACAGAGAGGAGAGTGATAGTGCTGAGAGGTTCTTCTTCCTGCTCCATCTCCAAACAAATAATCTTGTCTGTCCAAACCCAAGTAAATCGGGCACTTCTCTGAAGAACTGGAATTCATTAAGAAGCTGTAGAACTGTTGTAAACACAGCAGGACTTTTGAGAGAACACTCTGACAATGCATTTTGAGAGCTTTTCTCAGTGTACTCTGTAACATCTCTCTCTCTCCATTCCTAGCTGAAGGAAGTCTTCAGGAAGCAGCTAGAGAAGGCAGAATCTGAGATCAAGAAAACCACAGCCATTATTGCAGAGTATAAACAGGTACTGTTCTAGAGATGCTTTCTTGTATTTCTCCTTTCAACCCATCCCAGGAGCTGAATTCTCAGAGTTGCAGGTCTCATCCTTGCAGTAAGATACACTTCAGGCTTTCAAAGAGCCAGCCTTGTAACGTGTTGTGAATCTTTTTGTAGGTTTCCTAATACTCTTCTAATTTAGGGAGTCGGGAATAATCTTTCAGCTAATTTTAGTACCGTGGGGTGAATGCTGCTTTACTCTGTGATGTAATGCAGTAGAAACATTATAAACCAATTAATCCATAACAGCTTCTGATCTCTGTACTGAATACTGCCTTTTTTTAATCATTTACATGTTTTAATCAACAACAATCATTGTTAAAAAGCACAGGTTCTGTTTTAGTATAATAGACCTCAGCTTTGTCTGCTCCAGATTTGTTCCCAGCTGAGCACCAGGCTGGAAAAACAACAAGCGGCCAGTAAAGATGAACTGGAAGTTGTGAAGGTGAGAACGATGCCTCTGCGTACGGATCATTTCTAATGCAAGTATTGCTAAATGCCAGGGATACACAACAAACTGTGAGTGGAATTTTAGTGTAACTGCAGCAGTGTCCACCCAGATGCATCGATAGCCCCCCAACCCCCCAGCATTTTTCATCAGATGGAAACAATGAAAAGGTTTATTTCCTTTCACAGTTTTTCATGTTAGACAGGGTGGAATTAGAGTACATGGTGGTTGTTTTTCCAGCTGAAATCCGGGAAAAAAATGTAGAGAGATGGTACTTACTTAGATGTTTTAATTAAATGAAAAAAAAAAAGGCAACAAAAAGTGTCTCTAGAAAATGTGTTGCTTCTCCCATGTGCACAGTGGAGGGTTCAGAATTGGCTGACAATGGGTTCAAAGGGTTCAAAAAGGGTTCAGAATTGGCTGGACAATGTTTACAGTTGGGTTTCTATAATTTAAGCAGAATTGCTTCAAGTAATTGGCACAGTTTGGGCCATCCCCAGAATTTCCATAGCAGTTCCTCTCCCTTCTCTGAACTCCTTACCAGGAACATCTGCACTTAGAGGTAGATGTTTGCTGATCAGGTAATAATTCCATCCCTCTGCTTTGTCACTGCTAAGTAGGCAGAATTGTTTTCCCTCTACTGTAGCTTTTAGTTGTTTCTTTACTCCTCAAGCTGAACCTGATTTGTTGCTTTTTACTGACATTTTAATGTTACTGATATGAAAATTAAAGGCTTGATGTTCCTATAATCTGCTGAAATAGCTCAATGTCCTGTTTTAGTTGGTGTGAGCCAGGCCGTCTGTGCTGCATCTTCAGCTTTGAGTAACTGGTTCACCTCTCCAGGCAGCACGACAACCTCACTGTTGTGCATCAGGCATCACTGGCAAAAAGAGCCATCCCGGACGATGCTAAGCAAGCACCAGCAGGACAGTATCAGCCCCTGCAGTGAGCACAGGCTGCTCACTTGCTGCTGGAAATAAGGAGAAGCTACCTGGCCTTCTTGAAAATATCACCATCTATATTAATTTGGTCAAGTGCTTTCATGGAAGACAAAAAGCCCCTAGAGTGTAGTTTACTCTTCTGAATTGTGCTGGCATAAATACTGCAAAATAATACAAAGCCTTGGTAGCAAGAGGGCTTAAGTAATTCTGATCTGGGAGCAAAGCCTCTGGGCTTAGGTAGAGCATGCCAAGTAGATTTTAGGAAATTTTATACTGTTAATATACCCTGGAAATTGCTCATGAACTTGTCAAATTCTTGTTGTGTCAAATATGCAAACGACAGTACTAGCTAGTTGGAGATTACTGACCGAAAGGCAGTCTAACGTACAGACAGGTCCTCCAGGAAGTACAGCAACTCCTGCAGCACAGATTAAAAC
Source organism: Ceryle rudis (assembly GCA_033439905.1). Taxonomy (NCBI): domain Eukaryota; kingdom Metazoa; phylum Chordata; class Aves; order Coraciiformes; family Cerylidae; genus Ceryle; species Ceryle rudis. The sequence goes on from JAAGNO010029512.1 coordinate 21,704, forward strand.
TGAGCTTTCTGGGTGTTTCAGGGTAAAGTGATGGCCTGCAAACACTGCAGTGAGATTTTCAGTAAGGAGGGGGCGCTGAAGCTGCCCACGGTAAGCACGGAGAATAAAGGCATAGAAACAGATGATGAGAAGGATGCACTGAAGAAGCAGCTGAGAGAGATGGAGCTGGAACTTGCACAGACCAAACTGCAGCTTGTGGAAGCCAAGTGCAAAATTCAGGTACGTGGAATCCAAACACAACAGTCATTAATCTCCAAGTACAATCCTTAACCTCGCTGTGCTTGGTCCAAAATAATTGTGAGCAGTGCAAAAAATTGTTCCAAAAGGGACCATGTACCTGCACTGCTGCATACCTGTGAACTTCCAGAATGATTTTGTCTTTAAAAAAACAAAAACAGAAACAAACAAACAAAAAAAAAACCACAGGAAAGAAAAAGAGGAAAGAAGCTTTCATTTGTATATTTAGATCTCTTCTGCCATCTCCACAATTTCAATCTGTCTTCTCTCCCCGGTGTCTGGGAGGTTGCAAGGGAAGCGCTGGATTGCAGGGACTGAGTTAGTTTGAGGATGAGGTTTTGGTTGGGTTTTGATCAATTCTGACTATTCTGCTTTCTCAGGAGCTGGAGCACCAGAGAGGAGCCCTTATGAATGAAATCCAAGCTGCCAAAAACTCTTGGTTTAGCAAAACCCTGAACTCTATCAAAACGGCGACAGGCACGCAGGCACCGCAGCAGCCTCAGCCGCCCCTGCCACCCCGAGAGGGCAGCACATAGTTCCAGACAGAGCCAGAGCTACAAGAGCACAAAGAACAACCCCACTCCAACCCTGGAGGGTTCTCCCAGTGGTCTCTCCTCTCGGGGAAAGGACAAAAGGCAGCAGTGCAGGCTGGAAGTGAAATTCTTCGTTGTTTTTCATTCATTCTGATGTGACCCTTTTCAAAGGGGGTGGAAAAAAAATAATTCCTGTTTTATGTTGAATTCTTACTTCTCAAACTGCCTTGCTGAAAGCCACGTTCTGATACCTTCATACTTTTACACTTTATTTTATATGACTAGATGTTAAATAAATACTTCAAAACTAGGTCTTTAATACATGACTAATTATTCAAAATTATTTTTATCTTGCATAGAAGGTTTTTTTTCTTCTTCTGGAGGAAGAGAGAGAGAATGGAAAACATAAAGTCCTGACGCATAACCTCTCTGTAGAAAGCACAGTGTCATAAGTACTAGTGTGTGTGTGCGGGTGTCTAGGATCACGTACGCCCTGGGACCATCGCAGAAGTTTATCGCAGGGACCGCATCCTGCAGAGAAGCACTTTTTGTAAAGCTTAGGCCATAGCAAAGATATTCTTGTGCTCTCTCAGCACAATCGTTTATGAGCTTCCCTGATAATTTCTGAGTTTTGATGTTGGTTTTTTTCCCTTCAGAAATGCAAGTAGTGCAGTTCTTTGTAGCACTGTTGTTTAAAGGTTATTTACAGCTGAACTGGAATTTAATGTAAAGTTATCTAGTTCCCTTTTTTATTTCATGTTTATACTATGAATTCCAAGAAATCATTCCTTCCACCGGGGTAAAGGGAAAACTGCTTAATATTTGTTCGATGTTTTTGCTGAGAAGCAGAGTGAAGACCTTGCATAGTTTTGACCTTTCGTAAATCCTGTGCAATAAGGGGGTAGGTTTTATGAATAAAAAGAATGAAAACCTTTCCCTGGGTCTATGTTCAAATGCTGAATTTGAGACTAGAAAGGAGGCATCAAACAAAAAAACTCAAAAGGCTGTTGCTGTGCTGATGAATAAAACATCACAGAAGCAAGATCTGTTTGCTAGAAGTATTTGGTTAGGAAATGCTACGTCGGTATTACTTATTTTTATAAACCCAGATGTTTTCAAGCGGAATACAAAACCTAGACTTGGCCGTGGCGTAGACTTCTCTGATGATTCCCAAACCTGTCTGGTTGTTTTGTATCTCTTAAGGTAAGAAAATTCAAAAGCGTTTGTTTTGACTGAACATAAAAGTGTTTATAGAAATACTTATTTCATGGAAAATTAAAACTATTGCTTGAACCGATGGAATATTTTTTTAATTATACCTGTCCTGTCTAAAGATGGTCTTGCAGGTAAATATTGTTGCTGGACTAAAGGTTGTGTATTAATTGTTCCATTTACAAAATTGTTCCAGGGACATTAGTTCCATTTTGATCTTTTTTTTTTCCCCTCTTTTTTTTTTTTAATTCTAAGGAATGCCATTTCTTGTCAGTTTTGTACAATAAAATTTAATGATACTCATCTTGTGCTTTGTTGTCAAGCATAATTAAGAATTATTTTAAAGAGGGTAGTACAAATTTATCATTACCTGTGCCAAAGGAGTGATTCTGAAAGGCAGTCAGCTGTTTAGAGATCAAAATACAATCCCTATCCTGACACAAGTATCCTGCAACAAAATTCTCTCCCTAAGATTAAGGGGTTAAAAAATTGGAGTATTTAAAGATGTACCTGCGAGAACAGTGATTGTCTGGAAATGTTGATACAGTGAGAAGAAAGTGGGGGGAAGCAGAAGGAACTTCTTTTGCAAATATTAGCAAAGCTCTTTCCTCTGGTTGCTTTCTTGCTAGTAATATTTGCATAAATGTTTCCATTCTCTTGACTGTCTAAACCCAGCATTAGTCATTCACTTACCAGTTCCGCTTCACGCTGCAAACCAACTGCATGATCAGTCTGAAGTGACATTTAAGGACTCCTGGTGAACATCTGCTTGTTACATTTGAGAGTGCTGTGCTGATGAGTGACACTGACGATTTGACAAGTGGCCGAATTTCTCATTTATCTTAAATAACACTCAGAAGTGGATTTAAAACCTTGACTGGAAAAATGCAGTAATAATAATTTAAAAAAACAAAAAAAAAACAAAAAAAAAAAACAAAACAGGGAAAGACTGTGATTCCCTGAGCAGCTGAGTTAACCTAACAGCTCACTGCTGCTCAAAGATCTCGCGCCTCCCACACCCCACGATGTCCCTCGTGTCCTTGTTATGGCACTTACTGGAGATGGTTAAAAGCAAAAGATGTGGGTGGATTTTCCCCTTCCTGGTTAGTCTTTTGTCAAAGTTAGTGAGTTAAATCATCTCAAAGGGTCCGATGAGTGCAAGCAGATAGTGGGAGTGGGAATCCTCCAGTTCATCAAAAAAGAACTCGCCATATTTCATCATTTGACACAACATCATCTTTCTCAGTGTAGCAGCTCTCTGACTTCGGAGTTTCTGTGGCAAAAACATTTGCCACCCGCTCGCCATGATGATTTCCGTCCTTGTGGGATGGGCGCTGGCTTACATCAGGAAAAAAAAATAATTCATAAGGCACTGGCTGTGTTATTGCTCTTGGCAATGACATAATGGCAGTCAACAATTGTCACCTTCCATCCATAGATCCAGGGTGGTGTTTGGAAGAGTAATATTTATGTGGCAACTGCATCTTCTCAGAACTACTGAAAGGATAAGAAAATAGCTCTATGGCGTTACCTCGATAAATACGCATAGTCATATCCTGAAACGGGGAGAGGAGCCAAGGCTACAGGGGTGAAACCACGCAAGCTAAAATTCTCCTTGTGGACTGCACACTCTTGGGAAACTTGGCTTCCCGTGGAAGCCCTTCCTTTCCCTTGGCAAACCAGCCTGGGGTTAGATCTGCTCTGCGGCAGCGTGCGACAGAGCTACCTACGCACGTATCCCAGGCTGACCAAGCCGCCGGGGAGAGCTGGCTCCTTTGTTAGCTTTCCAGCAAGAAACGTCATCAAAGTCTCACTGATTTTTCATGTGGTACAGGAACACCTAACTTAGCTCATAAGTCTGGAGTGATTAATATTTTTTTCCATGGTCAGTGTTCAATTATTTCCCCATCAAACTTATTTTAAAAGTAATTTGCATTTTATAAACATAAATGGAACTAAATTATTTTTTAATTTTATGGAGAATACACAGTTCTGAAATAAAGCCTTCACTTTGACTAGGGACAAACCTCCAAAGAATATTTTTAGTACAACTGTCTTATTTTGTTGAGTTTTAATCAGAATTGCTCAGAGATGCCCAAAATGGGGGGGGGGTGTTTCACTTAAAGTTGAGTTTTTTACTCTGTAACACTTTACAGGGTAAATGAAGCAAGGCTGCTGTAGTTACGTGGCACACCTGTGAACTAGTACTTTGTGAATCAAACAATACTCTAAAGTAATAGGACTTACTTCACTTAGTTTAACAAAATTTAGGAGAGAATTAAACCCAGTAAAACAGAAAATATGATGAGTGATGTTAATCGAAGAAACTGCAAAATCCCCGAGGTCCATATGCATCGATATTTGGTAAAGCCTGTCTCAGAAAGGGAGTCAGCCATGTAATTGGTACTGCCGGCTGACAAACACCTCCTCGTCCCGCCCATTAATTAGTATATAATTTGTTCCAGCTCTGTTCAATTGCTTACACAGATAAGCAAGTTGGTTTTTCTTTTCCTTGTTTGACATTTTGAAAGACCTCTCTTGGTTGGCCCTTGAAATTTCTTTTAAGATCAATGCTTTCATCTGTGCCATTGTGTTAAAACCAACTCAAAATAAACCCAGCCATTTACAAGAGGAGAGGGAGAGAGAAAGACAAGAACAGCACAAATTCAGCCCCTTGACAAAGCACGACGTGTCCCACTGACTGTAGAGTCACGATGTCACTCGCTGACCGAATGTGGCAATGCAGGAGTAAATAAAAATTTGAATTTACTGGCAGTGGAGTATCAAAACTTGGAAGCTACACAAGTCATGCTTTCTCCACAGGATAAAGGTAGGGCTGTTCCCTCCCTTCTGGGAAGCAGTTGCAGTGAAATCCATGAAACTACTTGTATGTGTGGGAGCACAGTACCTCTTCCTTCGGTTTACTATTAGACTCTGGGATAATCAGCACACTTCTGCATAACCGAATAAGCCTAAATACCTTTGGCACTGACAACAGAAACACTCTCATGTGACAGCGCTGCTTTTCTTCTGACCACTGGAGAGAAGCCCTTAGCGCATGCTACTGTGGGAATGTGAAGGTGAGGGCAGAGATGTTCCTCTGCAGACAGAGGGGCTGTTCTGGGTGACAAGCATGCCCCATTACAGCAGAACGCGCTGTCGTGTGGACAGCTGGCCGCACTAGATGCGCGGTGCCACGTACCCCCAGGGCGGTGCGTATACACCGCCACAGGCATCGCGTGGTTCTTGCAAACACAAGGGCTTGGGCTAAATTATTTTTCTGTGTATTATGCTAATATCCTACTGGGACCTGTCCCGTTACCTGCTTCCAAGGAATAACACTAAGGGGAGACCCGATGAAGTCAAATTTGGGCCTTTCAAGTTAGGTTAGGTGTACAACGCAGCAGCCTTCAAACTGGGCGAATCCATAGATGGGTTTGGGGAAACTGAATGAATTTGCAGTTGGATAAATAATACTCAGCACTGATCGAGATTGTCTTGGTCCCAAGTCAGAAGTCTATATCATTTATTTCAGGATCGTGACTTAACACATGCAGGAATACAGGGCTCTCCATTTCTCCTGGATTCCAACTGCTGAATGTATTTCACGCCATTTTTACCTGAAAAAAAATTAATTATTTGGGTAAAGAATTAGGACATTATTTCCTCTTATTTTCTTATTCAGTGGGACTTGCTTTTGTTTAACCTGTAAAGGAATATATATGTCTCTTTGGAAAACTCTATCTTACATATAGAATAATATATAGGAAACTGAACCACAAGGGGATAAATACATCAAAAGGATTTGGTATCATAAATTTCCTCTGTGATTTGATACCGCCAGAATCCTGGGCTGTACTAATTTCCTTTCAGTTTCCCTTATTTTTGTATTTTCTATAATACATGGATGGCACTACCAATGCAAATGAGCAGATGTGCTCAGATTCTTCTCCAGATCCGAATTCCCCCATTGCAGTAATCCTTGGCTTGGCACTGCTGCTGATACCACCTTCAAAATCTGTGTCAGGAGCTCTCTTGAGCTTTGGGAACTGTTGCTTTCCCACAGAAAAAAAACTTTCTCTGGCTTCTCTGAACTGGGAAAAGGTGGCATGTGAATGCAGAGAAGGGTCTAACCAAGCACAATCCAGATCCCTCAGTGTCTGCGTTCCAGGTGGATTCGCTCGAGCCCACTGAAAACAGCAGTTTCAAAGTGCTGACTCCATCACAATGACCTTTTCCACGTTTGGAGCTGTGTTTGTTACCTGGTTGGGTCACAAGTTCTCAAATCCTAAGGAGTGAGGATAAAAGAGCATCATAGCTCTATCGGAGTTTTAACTTGGAACAATTCGGTACTGCCAGTCCTTGGGTAACAAATCCATGTATTATATAAAGTATAATATGGAAATATAAGTGTAATGCTTGTTATTAAAAGTGCAATTCAATGTACATGGTCACAACAAATGTTTACTTTTTTAATTGTTACAGAATTGTTTGGATCAGTACCTTGTTATTCATTGTGTGAACGATGCCTTGTAAAATAAATGGAAATGCAAACAAATTGGGAAGGAGGTGCTTATTTTCACAAGCCATTTACTTAAGGAACAGCTTAAATCCGTTTGCAATAACGCAGGGAGGCGAGCGAGCCACGAGGCAGCACATCTGAAGGAAGAGACACAGGGAGCAGAGAGAATACAGCAAGAAACTGAAAACTGACTCGTAAGAGAGGGGCATGGCTGAGCAGGAACAGGACAGAGAGAAATTTACAGCAGTCAAAAATATTATAAACCCATTTTTCGATGTAAGCAATTGCTCTGAGATTTCTTTTTTTTGTTAATCGAGATAAACAGCCATTGTTCCCAGACAAGTGGAAAAGCACACACTTCAGGAGAAGATATGAAGGCAGAGGTAGAAAAGCCAAAGATTAAATTTACCAGAGCTAACATTTTGTAGCGATTTACCTCCACATCACTATCCAAAGACTGTCATCAGTTGCTGTCAAAGCCTGCAGACAGAAGCATAAGGAATAGCTATGAGCTGATCCTTTCAAAGCCCTCTCAGATGCTTCCCCCTGCCCCACATCTCTAGAGCTGCTGAGCACTGAAGAGCACTCTGCACTCTGCACTGTAGTTTGTCTGCCGGACATCCTAGACCAGGAGCTTTCCGCTGGTTCCAGAACTCCTACCAACTCTAACCTAGCCCCTTTTCCCCTCCCCATGCAGGAACTGTTCTGATTGTTCTCCCCCAGAGAAGCCCTGCCACTTGGCCCCTTGTAAGGATGGATGTGCTTTGTCGGTCTCTTTTCTGTCTCCAGCCAAGGGAGGCTGTAGCATCCAGATGCAGCTTTATGCAGAGGAGAGCTGTCTGGATCTTGTTTTTACATGACAAGAGTCACAACTCTTCCACACAGAAGCTGCTGCTCAAGTGGAAGTGCCATGGGCACCGAAATGCTGCTGGTTTAAGGGAACAAAATAGCCACCTCGTTTAAAACATCTCAAAAAAAAAAAAAAAAGATTACAGGCTCACTTACAAATTCATTTATATATTAGTTCCATTTATATATTAGTAAAAGCATTTTCCCCTCTGGCCAGAAAAAATTACAAAGCAATGCCAATTTAAATTCTAAAACTGCGAACTCTTCCTAACTTCACCACCACCGAGAGTGGAAGAACTGAAAGATTAGTAGCTGAGGAAAAGAAAACACAGGGAGTTTCTTCTTGGGTCAGTCACTGCTCAACGGAAAGATCATATGGAAACAATCCCTGAATTCCTGAGTTAGCTACACAGGTCTTTCCTGACCCATTCTCAACTACAGATCTTGAAGTGCTGGACCAGCAGGTTATAAGAAATGCTTCAGTGCAACATCTGTTAAAACTGTTTCATGGAATGCAGACTTGGCCATAAACCCTTGGCTTCGGGTTTTCTGTGAATTTACCTTCATCCGATCTATTTTTAACTCCATAGCTCTCCAAAAATAAACCTCTTTACAGATGAATTAATTCCATTAATTCCTGGATGTTCACTTTAGAAGAGAAAAACTCCCTATGCCCATAAATCATCAAATGAGCTGGCATTCCTCGGTATGGTAAAACAGATGTTACAACTGGCACCCTCTTTTAGAGAAACCAACGTTTTAAATGCTGAAGGGTGGTAGCCTGTCTTGGGTTCCATTGTTCATAAAAGACATAGAATCACAGAATCATTTTTGTTGGAAAAGACCTTCAAGATCATGACGTCCAACCATTAACCCAGCATTGCCAGGGCACCACTAAACCAAGTCCCTCAGCACCACATCTCCATGGCTTTGAAACCCCTCCAGGAACGGGGACTCCACCACTGCCCTGGGCAGCCTGGGCCAGGCCCTGACAACCCTTTTGGGGAAGAAATTATTGCTCATGTCCAACCTAAACCTCCCCTGGCACAACTGGAGGCCGTTTCCTCTTGTCCTATCACTTGTTCCTTGGGAGAAGAGACCGACACCACCTGGCTCCAACCTCCTGTCAGGGACTTGTTGAGAGCAAGGTCTCCCGAGTTTTCTCCAGGCTAAACAACCCCAGGTCACCTGCTCACACAAACATTGCCATTTTCGCCTGGGAAATTGTATTGCCTGGCCGGGGCCTGGGGACATTGAAACTCTGTTGTTGTTCAGTGCACTGATTTACTAACAGCGTCGAGAAACACCGTGCTACACCTTCTATCTTGGGCACCTGCAGCTGAGGTTGCAAAACTCGGAAAGGGCCCTTCCAGCCTTCTCTGGAAGAGCCACGGCCGCCGTCGCAGAGGATACACGCTCGCCTCGGCCACCGGCCCCCTGAGAGTGGCGGGAACGGTCCCTCAGGGCCGCGCAGAGGCCGGAAAGCCGCGCAGAGGCGGAAGGCCGCGCGCCCCTCGGCCCGGCTGCCCGTCGCCATAGCAACGCCGGCGGGTGACCGCGGCGGAGCGGCGCGGTTCAACCGCGCCGCTCCGCCGACGGAACTGGTGCTGTGGGCGGCGTCGCGTCACTTCCGCGGCGCGCTGGCGCGAGGCGTGGGCGGGGCGGAAGGTTCCAGAGGGGCCGCGGGAGCCGCTGCTGCCGCCGCGCGTCATGGCTGGAGCGCGCGAGGAGGTGAGGCCGCCGCGTCCCGGGGATTCGCATCGGGACCGGGGGGCAGGGCGCCTGTCGCCCGTCTGGGCTCTGCCGTGCAGAGCGGCAGCGGCCTGGCCTCGCTGAGGCGCCGGGGTGCGGCAGGGAGCCCTCAGCCTGAACGAGGGCTGGGAGGAGGGAGGAGGAATGGTGTAACCCAGGAGCTGGGCCAAGTGTCGAGTTTTCATCGGTGAAAATGCAAATCTTGAAGTATGTATTGGTCCGGAAGCGAAAACATGAGTAGCCGGGGTTGGGGGGGGGAACGGGTGGCTTCAGGCTTCACGGAGTGTAGGGGGAAAGGAAGCTTCTGACCTGATGAACCTGGAACTGCCGCATCTGGGAAACGAAAGTGTTGTGACTGAAAAAGCTCAGCTCTTGAGTGGAAAGAGCTGTGTCTAATATGTACGTGTGATCTTTTATCCTTGAACCAGTTACAGAAAGATTTGGAAGAGATTAAGGAATTGCTTACAAAAGCCACAAGGAAGAGAGTTCGTGATGTCCTGATGATGGAGAAACAGAAGGTAGAGCTAGAAATCAAGAATCAGCCTCCACCGAAGCCAAAAGATGTGGCAGAGGAAGAAAAATCATCGCTGGGAGGGTACACGGTGAAAATAAACAATTATGGTAGGATTACTTTTCTAAATGCTTACGGGAGCTCAGGCAGCTCTCCAAAAGGAAGGCTGGGTGCCATTAGTGTGTTACATTTGCTATGTAGTGTTACAGAGAAGCTCTCTGAAGTGTTCATTTCATACTGGGGACCTCACCTTAAAAGCTACTTGGTGGTTCCTGTGCCGTCCCAGCCCCAGTGTGTGTAAATTCTCTTTGTGTGATGGTACTGGTAGGATGCATTAAGGATCCCTGGTGTACCCACTGGTATTTTTCCATTGCCTAGTAGTTAGCAGGAATGAAAGGATGAGCTTTGGCTTCTCTGCTCGCCTTGTAGGTGAAAGGAGAGGGAATTGCTCAAGATATTTGTCGTGCAGGGAGCAGGGGAAAAAGTGGGTCAAGCAAACTGCAGCAAAAGCAGCAAGGCAGCTACTCCTGACTCCCCCTGCACAGACAGGGTTGTTCTTTTACCAGAGCTGTTCAGTGTGTTTCTTCTCAGAATTTACAGGATGTAGGGAACACAGCTATATGTGAGGACCTCCTTTTGCTCTCAAATTATTCCTGAAATAATTCAGGTCTTTCCCTTCTCCCTCTGAAGACTGTTCCAACAAGGCAGAGATCCTAATCCTTGCTAGGGGACTTTGTGGAGGTAGTTGGAATGGAATGTGTGAATTTTATGGAGGAATGGTAGAACTTAATCTCTTCTTTTTTCATTTTCAGGTTGGGATCAGTCAGATAAGTTTATTAAGATTTACATCTCTTTAAATGGAGTCCAGAAGCTTCCAGCTGAGAATGTGCAGGTGAATTTCACAGAGAGGTGAGTTCATCTTGTCGTACTATGAGAGTATGGGTGAAGAACACTATTGGAAATGCAGGGATGTGTTGAGTTCTGTTCTGGATCAGCCCTCACGCCTCCATGCTCCCTTTTTTCTGGTTTTTTTTTTTGGTTGGTTGGTTGGTTTTGTTGTTGTTTTGGTTGGTTGTTTTTTTTTAAACTTGAGCAGTATTAGCTTTTAGTAGCACTTAGCACATACCCTGCAGTATCGTTCCTCTTAGAGGACTGTTTTCTTCTTGCAAGTGCTTTTCATGCCTGACAGGATACATGTTAGTCCTGTTTCTCGATGGTGAAAGAACTGAAGTGTACATTAAGTAAAGCAGCCTTTCCAAGGTTGTAGGAGATGGGTGAGGTAGAAGGAACCCTACAGATCCTGATTGTTTGTTAAGTCCGGACAGGTTCTTTTAAGTCCTTAGGATTAAATCCTCAGTATTAAATTAAACTGAAGATTTGAGAGCGCTGCGAAGCAAGTAATTCAAAGCTGTTGACATGCTTTCCAAAGAAACATGCCTGCTAAAGGGCTTTTGGACAATGGTTTTGGTGGCAAGGCAAAACAGTCTTACAACGATTGGAATATTTGTGCCCTTCTTCCCCCACTTCCTGGTTCCAGGTCATTTCATCTGCTGGTGAAGAATCTGAATGGGAAGAACTACACCATGACCTTCAACAACCTCCTGAAACCCATCTCTGTGGAAGGCAGCTCTAGAAAGGTCAGTGTACCTCGACTGTGAGAGAGGTGTAGGTCCCTCGCAAAGTACTGTGTTTATTGCTTGACTCACAACACTCGGTGCTAACCTTCAGTCCCTCCCTTTTGTCTGTAAAGTCTCTTCACTGCAAACGTGATTCTTATGAATCTGTAATGGTCACAACTGTGCAATTATTATCCAGAATCCATGGGCTTCTATTTCAGAAGATCACTTCTGGATACTGTACACTTTTTTTTTACTAGCTCTCTGACAGGATTAATGAAATAATTAAGCAGCAAATTCCACTAAGCACCTATTTGCATCCTTGTGCTGTTAAATACCTCTGGGAAATTATTTGCAATTTTAGGGTCTGAGAACCTTGTCAGCAGAATGAAATCTTGGGAAGCTTAAATCGCTGTAATACCTAAAGCAAAGTGAAATCTGCTCTGCCTTTGACAGGGTGCGTGGCTTCAGAACTGAACACTAGTAATGCTTCCTTGCTGATGGCTGTGACTGGTGATAGTGTCCATCCCTGCTAATTGTAGCACCTTTCTGGGCTTGGGGACGTCTCAGATACCTTGTGTGTGTTCTGCGTGGTCGTGCGTGGCACTTTGTGCTGCCAGAGGTGAAGCAGTGATAGTTCAGTTTGAAATTTCCTTCAAACTAGGACAGTGTAAAACAACCGAAATAAATGGGGGTGATGCTCTGGTGATTTTTAATGTGGCATAAAAATGAGCAGTGCTCATGTACTTGGTGAGCTAAGCTAAAGCTCTGGCAGGCTCTAGACCCCTCTGGCATGCTGGTGTTCTTTGTGAAATTTAGGTCAGGGCTGCAATTAAACAGGCTTTGCTTGTGACTTGTGAACATATTGCAAGATTAAGCAATGCCCTAAAACTAGTTTCTGATCCTTGCAGAAATAAATTGGAAGAGCCACTACCTGAACTTGGTATTCTTGGAGAAGTCTCGTAAATACAGCTGTGCTTTACCTGACAGCCCTGGGTACTTTTAGCATCCTGAGAATCACCAAATGGTGGTTCTGTAGCATTGTCTGGTCTTCTGTATGGGTACCATAGTTCTGTACCGGTGTTATGTTAATCACACCATTAAAATTGTCCACAATTAGGTTAGTACTTTGTACCCCGCAGCTGAGTGCATCTTCTAATTTCTATGTGCTACCTAATAATGAACAGACGAGAGAAATGTTTCGGGAATTAGAGTATAGGAAGAGGTTTATGTTACCAGCTAACCATGTTCATTGTGGTTGTGACTAGCATCCCCTTTATGAAGCATTCTAGTCATGCCTTGCTGTTCTCCATACAGATAAAGACAGACGTGGTCCTTGTGATGTGCAAGAAGAAGCGGGAGGAAAAATGGGACTGTCTCACTCAGGTGGAAAAAGAAAGCAAAGAGAAAGAGTAAGTGTCTCTTCAACCCTCCATCTTGTTTTCCGTTTCTTGTTCTCCACGTTACTTGAGCACTGCTGGGAGGGCAGATCTGAACTGTGCTGACTAGTCTAGTCTGTTCTGGGAGACAAGCCCCTAAGATGTTTGAAAAGTATCAGGGTTTATTTGGTGATAGTAGGACTGTTGGTGGAGGAGATACACTTTTAGTTGCCGTTTGCCACTCTTGCTACTGTTTTATTGCTACTGATGTCAGCTGCATCAGTGCTAAACTAATTCAGGATTCACTTCTATTTTGATGGCTGCATTCATTGCAGAAACTGCCCTAGTGAGGTTGACTTTTTTTAGGCTAGGTGTGTATTATATAGAAATATATTCCCTGCAGCTACACTGGCCAAAATATTTGTCACGGATTATTTTGCAGGCACTTCACATACAAGCGTCCTGGCGGAACAGGTCTCTTACCTAAATCATTATACAGATTCTCAAGCTAATTTGTATCCCTTCGAGTGCTTGGGAGCAATCCTGTGAGCAGCTGAGGCACCAAATATATAAGGGTGGTAAATTACAGTAGGAAACATCTGGGGACAAGAGACATTTTTAATATATATAAAGAGAGTATATAGTCATAATTTTCTGTTCTTTTACAATACACACGTTTTTATCCAGAAGATGTCTATACCCACCTTGAAGCGTGGAAACACTCACTTCTGAGACTTGTGTCTGACAATAACTATTCATTTTGAGTATGTTTATAGGATAACTTGCTAAAACTGAGTAGTCCTAACTAACCATACCTGAATTCAGAGTAAAAAGGACCTTCCCCTCCTCAAATGTCATCACTGGAGATGAAGAGGTGACCTGACTCCCAGTGCAGGTTACAGGAGGAACAAACGGGGTCATTGTGTTAAAGCCCTGTCTCATGCAGAGAAGCCCAGGACTTAGTGTTACCACCTTGTTCTGAGTGTCGAGGGCTTACAGTATGACAAGTTGCCCCAAAATTACACACTGTCCTGCAGTCTGTGAGGCTGGTGGTTAACCCACGTTTGGGGAACTTGCTCCCTCTGCCGATGTGTTTTGATCTGTGTGTTTTTTCCGATAACCATCAGCTGCACTAGAACTATCCTAGACGATTTTGGGAAACAGGATAGAGGCAGTTTTGCCAGGGAGGACATTATGCGGATCCTGGTGACATGGGGTGTGTCATACCCAGGTGCTGACCATGTGGGTGGCACTGTTTGTCAGCTGGCTTCTTAAACTGAGAAAACAGCTTTGAAATGCAAGGTGTTAAAAAACAAGTTAATTAACTTTTGGAGATAATCTGAAAAATGAGTAACAGCAGATGCCTTTGGGGTTGTGAATGTGGCCGCTTCAAAGAGCTCAGTGTGGTTTTCTGGCTTTATTCACCTGTCACGTAACAGCACAGACAGATATTGGCACTTCCTGGGTCTGCTGTATTCCATTCCTGCTTCCTTAAGTTAATCTTGCGTGGTGCTTCAAGGGTCATGTTCACTGCAGCATGCTTATCATCCTGAGTGGGACAGCTCTAGGTGTACTACTCCACTTGCACTTACTTTAAGGGTACTCGTTAGGATTCTCCCTACTTGGAAGCTGACTGGGACTGCCAGGGTCTAAAGACTTTGCCAAAGCAAAATCCTGTTACTGGAATGTTTCAAACAAATATTAGAGTTTAATTTTTTTGCACAGTTTTTAATTTTATGCCTGATCTTCTCATATGTATGTCTTGCAGGAAAGCTGCCTACGACACCTCAGATCCTAGTGAAGGGCTTATGAATATTTTAAAAAAGATGTATGCGGAAGGGGATGATGAAATGAAGCGCACCATCAACAAGGCCTGGGTTGAAAGCAGAGAAAAGCAATCCAAAGGGGATATACCAATGGATATCTAAAAGTACTCTAAGGGCCGCCTTAATACTGATCTTCCATGTGAGACATGCTCTGCTGCAAAGATCATTGTTTACACAACCTTCTTCCAGGCAAAGACAGTCATTTTCCATTGCAGGTTGGAGAAAATATTTAAATAAAATAGCTTATAAAGCATTTCCTTCAGTCAAGCAGTTCACCGTTTCCTGAAGAGTGGAGCATAGGTATATCCTTACCCCTCCTTGAGAAAGTATCTGATTTCTGAGTGGAGACTGTTCTGAAACTGAAACAGAATGTGAAAGCAAAGGAATCTTAACCTAGGATGGGTCTCAAGGCCTCTTGTGTTGCAAGTGACAGATCTACCCATCTGGTGGCTGGGGCTGATGTCATGCTTGCTACATGGTCTGTGGCTTTTTGATTAGATGTAGGGAAAAAGTATGTTGAAGTGAAAAGCATGTCACAAAGGTAGGAGTGCAGAAGTTAGAACCACTATCTCCAGTACTTGATAGTTGAGCAGAAACAATGCAGTGTTAATGCTGTGGTATCTAAAATTCGATGGTTACTCTGAGAAATTAATTACTGGCCGTTTAATCTCTTAGGAATTTTGGCAATGAAAACAGCTCTATAGTGCCTATGCTGACTGTGAGTTCCTTGGGGTGTCTTTGAGGTGGCATCAGTCGCAGGAGGCTGGTGAGCTGCTGATGCTGGACAGTGTGGTTGCTCTGGCTCTAGCAGCATGTGAGGAAAACGAGAGACAAGCTCCACTTTCTCCAATTGACTTTCGAGGGGTTTAAGGTAACAGAGTAAGAAGTCTATTGAGATAGCTTATACTCCACAATTTGACTTGACTGGGGTGATGGGTGGCTGTGGGTTTGCTGCCTGTGGGGCTTCAATCTCGAAGTAGGACCGTTTTCCTCAGCCTGTTTATCACAGGCTTTCAGCCCCAGTGCTAGGGAGGGGGAGAGCAGCCATTTCTCCTTCGCTGCCCTGCTTTGAGGAAGAGTACAGGGCAAACATGAGCTTAGCAGCAGGCTTGTCATTGGTGTTTCCTTCCTGCCTCCTTCTTGTGTGTCTCCCGAGGACAGATCTGTTTGCTGTTACCTTATGAATTAAGGAAGCCATTACTCTCCTGTTACGATCTGCCCTAGGACTGAGTTGCTGCCTTGTTCTCAAAAGCATTGGACTGAATGCTGCACTACAGGCAGGAGATAAATACTAGCACGCTGTAGCTTCTAGTACATCCTTCATCCACTTTGTCTGCTTGTTAATAATATTAAGTTTGTATAGCAAGAGTATCTAAATTTGAGGCCGTGTTTGATTTTCAGCTTGTGCTCACCCTTGCTCACGGCAGAATACCACTTTGCCCTGTTGTGCATTTATGCTTTTACCCAAATGACCATGGTGAACTTACCGTGCGGTGGCAAAAAAACTGCTTAAACAAGCCTTGTGCTGTATGTCTTTTATTTCTAATGTTGCCCCTATTGCAAACCTCAGTTTAGTTCTGCAACCATCACGTAGTGACTTCCCTCGAAATAAAACTGTCTCTCACACAGACCAGTCTAATGCAGTTTATACCAGCTGCAGCCCAGTAAGGGAGTTTAGTAAATGCACATGGCTTCTCTTCCTTCCCTTTTTAGTTTGATATTGATTCTGGACTCCTAGACAGGACAGTCTTGCTTTAATTACTCGCACACACAAACTGAGCCTGGTTTGTGGTTTCTGCCTGGACTTTTATCCATGGGGTGATCTACCACATAGCCCTCTGTACGCCAGACATCTGGGCGTGGTCAGCAAAATGGCGGAACACAATTCTGCTGAGCCTCCAACGGCGCTTCACCCCCCGAGGGCGGGATGTCAGGACACACCTATTTCGGATCCTCACAGGGCAGCTGTCCCGGGGCAACTCCGCAATCTCTTTATCAGCCACTTCCTGCAACAAAAGAGCACAGCACAGAATTTACCTGTTTTCCCCAGGATTTTAAAGGGGCTTATTGCCAGATGTCAAAATCTAGCTCTAGTGTAGGTACCACCACAGGCTTCTCTATCACCTCAAGAAGATGCTTTGCTATTTGACAGGGAACTTTCACCTGTCTTTCCCACTTGACCTTTTCTTTTGGGCATCTTAACAGTGACTAAAGTGATCCACATGGGGATCCCAAGGTTAACCTTATTCCACAAACTGAACAACCTCAAACCAGTAATTATAGCTAGTCAAAATTTGCCTGTTACTGTCCATGTTGCATGGTGGGCCAGTCCTATAAGAGACCCAAAGTTAACCTTATTACAGGCTGAACAACCTCAAGACAGTAATTACAGTTAGTCAAAATCCACTTTGGCTTTGTACTTGTTGCAGGCTGAGCTAGTCCTTTAAGATAAGATGAACTTAAATATATGTTACTTGTTAACAGACTTCAAGGTAACAGCTCTAATGTCAGTAAGAGGGCTCACGTACAGTATCCTTCAGGAGTTACAGCCAGAGGACATGTTAAAGCATCTCTGTTCTAATGAGAACGTTTAACAAAAGTCTTGCTATGTACAACAAGAGAGCTCAACTGTTTTCAGGAAGCACCATGTAGCAGCAATTAAAATGTCAGAACAACAAGTGAGCTCAGCAAGAAAACAGCTAAAGAAAATCACTTGAGGCTAGGCAGGTGCCCTTAACTGCAGCGTTCTTAATATGCCATTTCTGAAGGACAGAAGGGCTCAAAGAATCCTGCGTTCAGTCACAGCAGGAAGTCAGAGTTGGAAGTGAAAAGTCAGAGGTTGGATTACAAAAAGGGAACATGGCATCAAAACAGCAGCAATGTGACTTTCAGCTTCAGGAACAGCAAGGTCTGTAGAACTTCTTGTCTTCACAACATAGTTCAGTTGCTGAATTTGTCCAGCTGTGCATCTTACCTGTGTATATAGTGCTACCTATATTTGCTACCTTGTAGAGCCAAATACTTGGTGACAAGAAGGCAGGGACAACCTCTCTTCACTCATGCCCTGTGATAGGACGATAGGCAATGGATTCAAGCTTGAGTACAGGAGGTTCCACCTCAACATGAGGAGGAACTTCTTTCCTGTAAGGGTTACAGAGCAGTGGAACAGAGTCCCCCGAGAGGCTGTGGAGTCATCTCCTCTGGAGACTTTCAAGACCTGTCTGGATGCATTTCTGAGTGATCTCTAGTTCTGCCCTGCTCTGGCAGGGGGGTTGGACTCGATCTTCAGAGGTCCCTTCCAACCCCTAACATTCTGTGATTATGGTATTTTTCAACCTATTTAATTCCTAGGATTTCACTCAGAAAGTAGCCTATGCTTCCAGATAAAACTCCCAATATTCTTTTTAAGACTTCATATTTGGGGCCTAAATAACATTTTGTAGGGGAAGAAAAAGTTACTCTCCTGGAGGCTTTTTCTTCATTCTAACTGCTGGTATGACTTAGCGACTTCAAGAGGTGACAAAAGCAGCTGAGGAATTATAAGGGTGGTTCGATAATACTTTGATCGATGGTCACCAATAGGGTGATTCATGCAGGCCTGCTGTGGGAACTCATGGGATGGGTACAGAGCTGCCAAGGAAAGTTTCTGTTGTTCTTATCAGAGGAGAGCTGCCAAGGGAGTTTCTGCTCTTCTATCCAAGGGACTAGCTCTTCTTACCAGAGGACAGTTGGCAAGACCTCGCTGTCCTCGAACAGGACGGTGGAGTTCATTGTCAAGGATGAGGCATCTGAAGATGAGGAAGGCCTAGTGGGGTAGGGGAGCGCACAACCCCCATACTGGGGGATGCGCAGCCGCAGAAAGACCAGAGACCAACACTGCTGGGGGGGTTGCTGCCTTGAGCCGCTGCCTCCTGGCACATACTGGCCATGCGTGCCAGGACTCGGGGGCTCTATAAAAAGCTGGACTCGGGGGTGGATGAGCTGAGCTGCACTTATCTTGCCATTGAGATTGTGCTGTCTCCGCGGGGACGCCTGCTAAGCATGCGTGCTGACCAGCTCCCCTGCGCCCGGGGCCCGTGCATCTGCCTGGTCTGTAACCCTGGTCTGTAGGGTAAGTAACGCTGCTTTGCTTGCTTTGTAGGAATAACAGTGGTATGGAACACTTACAATAAACAAGCCATGATAATTAATGATACCTTCGTGCAGTACTGGTTGAATACACAGATCCTCGACATCCTGCTACAGGAATACCAAAAGAAAAGCCAGTTGCAATCTTTTTTTTTTGCCTGTTGTTTTCTGGGGATTATTGTTGTTTGGCTGGGTTTTTTTTTTTTTGTAAAGACATCCAACAGAGACTAAAGAATGGTAAAGTCAGTAAATAAAGGCAGATTCACACCCTTTCTATCCCAGGATGTTTAAGTGTGAAAGGATCTCACCACAGAGAGGCACGGCTAAATTAAATACAGGAATAATTCTGATACTTGCAAATGTTTTTCATGTTTAGTAAGGAAGGCTGAGAGCAGGGCAGTGAATATGTGTACTTGTAAGAACTGATCTAACACCCAGATCTGATGCAGTTTTTATGTGCTTGTAGCTGAAGCAAGGAGTAAAATTAAGTATTTCTAATTGAAAAAATTGGTGTTTTGGGCTGGATCAGACTTCCAGGTTTTTAAATAAAAAAAAAAATGGTAAAGTTTATTAAGGGAACTATAAAAATAATCAATATAACATCCTATATTATTAGAAATAAGGATTATAGTTTTCTAAATGTATGTTAGTGACAGCTGTGAGGGAAAAAGTGAGACTTCACTGTATGTCGTGCTATACATGCTGCTAACATTAACAGAGAAAAACAAAAAACCCAACACACACCACCCTGAGTCAGGCAAATGCGCTGTTGTAAACCCCACCAAAAGGCAGAGGCTCCGAAGACAGCTGGGCACTAGCAGTAACTATGCCATGCAACATTATGCTGCACTCTTCAGTTAGGGAAATGTGAGCGTTTGTGACCCGGCACTGCCACTCGGCCCTGGAAAGCAGATACAGTGACCCAGTCACATGTCACAGTGTTAAGAGCCATGTGCAGGCTCCTGCCCTGTCCTGGTGACCGCTGCGGGGCGGGCGGTACCTGGAGCTCCTTGGGGAGGATGGTGTTCTTGCGGATGGCGTTGATCCGCAGCCTCTGGTCCGCGTACTCATACGCCAGCTTCCTTCTCTTCACATCCCGCAGCATCCTCCAGTCCACGTAGTAGCCCCGCACTTGCCTTGTGCAGGGCGAGGGGAGAACCTAATTGAAAGGTTTAGGTTTATCACACCCAGTGCGTACAGATTGTTAAATACGAGTTATTCCCGTGCCCCTGTCCTTGCCAGGCTTTTTCAAATTACTTCCTCACTGTGCAGCTTCTACGCAAGAAATGGCTCCTGTGATCCAGTTTAGTCCACAGAAGCCAGCAAGGAATTGACGATACCGAGATACAAAGAGCCCCAAGCTCCACCGGCACCCGCGCTCTTCCTGCCGCCAGGGCTCAAGCGAGGGTCGGGCTCACGCGGGGCCGAACCCGCCGCCGCTACCTCCCACGGCCGGACAAACACCCGCAGCCCCCCACGCCGGGCCCTGACGCCTCGGCCGAGGGGGGACAGAACAGGGCCCCAAAGGGGAACGGGGTAGGGAGGAAGGAGGCAGAGAGCCCCGCTGACCTGCCGAGCGGACCGCAGCGCCCAGCCCAGCACGGCCGCCGCCATCTTGTCGGTGCACAGCGGCGAGGCTGCGCCTGCGCCAGGGGCCGGCGGGAGGGAGAGGGGCGGGAACAGTCGTCGGGTCTCGACCGCAGGCGGGTCTTTTCTGTCAGCGTCCGTGCTTCTGCTGTTAAACTGTATTTCCAGTGCTTTCTTTGGGTGGAAAAACGCCCAAACCACTGTAGAGGGCTGTGCTGTATAGCCTCGCTGGCACCTCCCGTCATTAGAGGGAGCGGGCGGCTTGCCCGGGAGCTCCAGATCCCGCTCGGGGTGGACCGAGAGGATCCCGAGTTGGAGAAGAAAGCACGAAAAAAATGGCAGGGGTAAAGGGTCCTAGCAGGAAAAGGTGATGCAGAGGCGTCACACGGCATTGGGGGGTCCCTGTTCTGTATGCCTGGCATTGCTGGGTCCTCGGTGATCCACCAGCTGCTTCCCAAAATGTGGCTTTATTTTTGTGACTTTGTCAGCTTGGTCATCACCTGGAACCCATCCTGAATTTATAACAGTGCTTTGCATTTTTTTTTTTTCCCCAAAGCGTGAATTCTAAGTAAGTTACAGCATTTGACAGACAAAATTGAATAATTGTAACCCTGAATGATGAAAAACATATGGGAAATTCTGCCTTGGTTGTTCGTAGCTGCCCTGTTGTTCAGTGAGAGACTCTCTGTGGCTTCACTTAGGCACTGTTAAAACATGGACCTATGTCCCAGAATCATACAATCATCCAGGTTGGAAAAGACCTTCAAGATCATCGAGTCCAACCATTAAGTCCTGATTTCAGGGAGAATGCCCATTAAGTTTTTGCTGCTGAATTAATTTTGATGTTTTCTGCTCGTATCAGCTTGTTAGGTACAGTGAAAAAGTCACACGAGAAGCTGTATTCTCTCTCGGTTTGCCGTGCTGCCTGTTGTGCGTCTGACAGGCATTTTACTTAGATGCCTGGTATATTATACCGGTCCTGAAGTATGTAGCTGTCACCTGGAAGAAGCAGACAGACTGTCAGGCTAAAGCCATCAAATGTTATTCGTGCTGCAGTCAGCAGCAGCTTCCACAGTAACTCGTCCACCTAGGCTGATAGGGATCTGTGGAAAGAGGGTATTTTTGGTGCTGATGATCAAGTGGATAATTCTCTATAGCCTGTTTAGTTTCTGGCTGCTTTGCCAACCCAACTGTTAACTACCCTGAGGGTGTTTGTCCTGTGGATGTGCCGCGATGAAACCACTAACACCTGTTACACAGAATGTTAAACAGAGGTACAGCTGTTTTTTCGTTGCTTTAGATGGGTCTCATGATCCACAGTAAGGTGAGATGCTTGCCACAGGTTTCATTTCCCATCTATAGTAGTGATTTTTTAAATTTTATCCCCCCCCATTTTCCCCCTGTTCAAAACTCAGGCTGTTTGTGCTTCAGGGTGATGTGTTGCTGTGTGACTGGCTTGGAAGCAGGTTTCTGGTGTTTGCAGGGAGAGAATTTCAGGCTTTGTTTCCTGATGGCAAATAATGCCATAATTTGCTATTTTCCTAGCTTTCTAGATGGTAAAAGCAAGCTGTGGAGTATCAGCAGAGCAGAGAGAGTAGGGAGGTAGATGTGATCAAAGTGGATTTGGATGTTAGAGCATGTGGCTTTTTCTACAGTATTTTGTTCTGCCTCCCCTTGGCCTGTCTGTTAGATGGTTCAGGTGGGTGAGAAACCAGTGAGTGTGGGAAGAACAACTATTTTTACCTGAGGCTGCCTTGTTCAGTACCTTTACTGACGTAATGAGCATTTCCCAGCTGAGGAGTTGGGACCATTGGCATGTTGCCTTGCAGCATTACCTTTCCCTTTCTGTAACAGGGTGTTTGGTGCTTCCACCTTTAAAAATACAAATGAAGAAAGAAAATGTAGAGCCCTGGTGTGAGTTAGCAGTGTTTAGGGAGATAAACATGCTGTATTTGACCTCACTTGGCTGAAATTGGCAAGGGCTAATGATGCATGTCGGTAGCCCTTTAGGTCTTCAGCTCCCTCAGCACAGCTTCTGATTGTGGTAAAGCAAAGCAACTGGTCAGATTCTGTGACTGTTAGCTAAAAACTGGGCTTAATAATGCACATAGTTAAAATACTTGTGTGGGTACCTTAACGCCTACAACACGTAATTTGCTTTCTGGTCAGTTCTCGAGGGGTTTTTTTAAGTGTTGCACGGGATAAGTGTAGCGTTGTGGCTAACTACTCCTGCTTTTAAAAGGTGGTTTACATTTGCTTTCTGTGTTAGTCCAACTGAATTTCACATCATTAATACTACAAATGTCCTCGTCAATATGTGGGTCTCAGTGATCATTCTGGGATGTTTGCTGCCAGATTTACAGGGCTGGAAAGACTTTGTCGCTTTTGACTAGAAGTAGAACATAAAATGAGTAGGAAATGGTTCTTTCTGTTGGTGTGCAAGACCGATACTGAGTAGGGGAAATCTCTTCCAAACCCACTGTGCTCGTTAGGTGGTTTGTAGGAGGGAAACACCCCCTAAGGCCTCTATTGGTTCCTTTCCTTAGGTCCATGGGGATTTAAATTCACCTCAGGGAGTACTGCTGGTTTGCAGCTGGAGTGGGAACTGAGGATTTGGTGATCTTTCAGCTTGCTCAAATTACCTTTGCAAGGGGTGGCTGCATCAGAAGGGCTCTGAATCAGACAGCTGAAAGTACTTGAAAGGTAAGAGAAAATTGGTTTTATTTCCTTTGAGAGTCCTGTTGTTTGCTCTGAATGAAAAACCCAGCCTGTTTTTCTCTGATTTTCTAGAGCACATGCCCTCCAACATTTTGAAAGCCTTAGACAAACATCAGTAATCCTCTATTATGGGTATTATCAATGCAAAATGTAAAGTAGTATTTAATGCCATTCCATTTTGAAAGGCTTAGGCTTCCCCAGGTTGTCTCCTCCAACCATATGAAACTACATATCTGCTAAAGTAAAGGGGAGTTTTGCTGTTGTCTTTAACGGAGACAGGGCTTAACCTAGAAGGTAATTATTTTAGAATGCTTGTTCCTAGTAATTTCCATTTTAGGCTCTAATTTCTGTGTGACAGTAGTTGTTTTAAAAGCTCTTCCTTTCATGGTGAGATCATGCTGGAGTTTGTTCACACATCTTATCTTTACAACAAACGCTCTCAGTGATTGTTCAGTATTTTCCCATTAACAGCTCTTCCTCTGCTTTCTTGTGCACCTTTTCACAGACTCTGTCTTGGAAGCCAGTAGTTCTTTATGACATAAAGTGAAATACGTTGCTATTTCCCCAATAGAAGTTCTTTATTGATTATACTGTTTATTATAAAAATGTCATTCATTGAATAAGTAAAATTGATCAAATGCAGGAGTTACAAAATTTCTGAGCTGTGCAAGCAGCAGAACAAAGATTTGCTTCAGGGAAGACTGACTTAAACTGGAAGATAATGATTTAACAGCAGGGAGCTGCATCATTTGTTACAAAATGCATATTTATACTAACTAGCGAGTGTGCAAATACTGTTAAGCCTCTCTGCATTTTCTAATGAGTGTTTAGGATTTCAGAAACAATCTCTCACTTGTATATGAACAGTTAATACACCTGGCTTATCAGACATTGCAGAAGAAATAGCATGAAAGAAAAGGTAAATATAAGAATGACACTGGAAGCACGATATCTACCTGGCTGGTTATAATTCTGGTTTTCTATTTGTTATTTCAAATCGCCCTAAAGTGCTGTACTGTTAGGCTCATTCAGTCTGGAAGGAAAAAAAAAAAAAAAAGGTAGATACTTGTAAAAGAAATAACCTTGCTAAATTAATGGTTGCATTTTTTATTGGCAGTCACTGATTGCATTAATTACAACCATTCATTGCATGAAGACTGCATGATATTGAAAACTGAATGCTGGCTCAAAATCACAGCACTTGGCATCGAATGCTGGCTATGACTAATACCAGAGAAAAGGAAACCTGATGCAGAACTTTCTAAAGCAGTTGAGATTTGGAGCAGTAGAATAGTCTCACTGCAGGAAATAAAGACAAGTAATCCAATTGGTTAAAGGAAGTTATACTTATGGAAAGTCTGTAAAATTAATAGCTTGTCTCAGCTGAATGCTTCACCAAGAAAAATATGTAAAGCAGAAGGAAATGGGCCAGATTTCATAGCATCAGAGTAGTAGTACCATTATTTTGTGCGTGTTTTGACCCTCCCTTTGTTTTTGTCAGACTGCCAAGAAAAAATAGCTCCTGGTGATGGAGTTCTGGTCTTTGGTGTTACTGACTTGTGGTGTTCTTATTGCTAAAAGTGTTACAAGATGTAAGGAAAACGTGCCTGTATTCCAGCTTAATCGGAGATGAGCAGGTGTATCAACTGTTGTGCTGCTACGTCTGCTCCTGTATCTAAGAACACACCTTTGCCATGTGCCTCTGCAGGTGTATTTCCTTCTCTCCACAGGCTGCTGCTACACTCTCACCTGCTCTCACATTGTCATCTCCATGCATTAAACAGTCTGGCGTTGTACAGCCAACATCCATCGGAGGGCAAAGCACAGGTTAAATATCGATCATTGGTGGTGTTTGTGTCTCCTGGGCCTAAATGCTGCCTTCCTAGTGTGGGTCAGACAGGTCTATGGCTGCTCTTCTTGAGAGTTATTGAAGTGATTTCTGTCTGGACATCAGCAACACTTCTGTGAACTTGCTAAGGACTTTCTGACATGTCTGCTAATATTTGTTTCTCTTCTGTTCCTCAAGAAACCTGCCCTGGTTTTAGAATGCTCAAATGTGTCAGTTTTCTAACTTGGTAGTCAAGGAAAGCTATGAGGCAGTGGATGCTGCGGGGGCTGGAGCACCTCTGTGATGAGGAAAGGCTGAGAGCCCTGGGGCTGTTCAGCCTGGAGAAGAGAAAAACGAGAGGGGATCTGATCAAAGTTTATCAATCGTTAAATGGTGGGCATCGAGAGGATAAGGCCAGATTCTTTTCAGTGGTGCCCAGTGACAGGACAAGGGGCAACAGGCACAGACTAGAATCCAGGAGGTTCCATCTAAACAGGAGGAAAAAAAACCTTCCTTATTGCGAGGGTGACAACTTTAATGTGCCTTACTGCTAGCGTTGTGTTGTATAACTTGCTGTTTGGATGTGCACATAGTCTACCCCATTTCTCAGTCTTTGATCTTATAATGCTCTCTTCCTTTTCTGCAATCCTGGAGCTGTCCTAGACCTGGAGTTCCTTTTCCTGTGATTACAAGTTCCCCTTTCTCACCGCAATCCCATGCCTGTGTTGCCTGGGTGGCACCCATCTAAGTATCTACATCCATGTCTTTATCAGCTCTTGCTTTGCTTACGGTCGTAAAATCATAGAATTGTTTCAGTTGGAAGCGACCTTTAAGATCATTGAGTCCAACCGTTAACCCAGCACTGCCAGGTCACCACTAAACCATGGCCCTCAGCGCCACATCTCCACAGCTTTGAAACCCCTCCAGGGATGGAGACTCCACCACTACTCTGGGCAGCCTGGGACAGGCCTTGACAACTCTTTCTGTGAAGACTTTTTTCCTCATGTCCAACCTAAACCTCCCCCTGGTTCAACTTGAGGCCACTTTTTCTTGTCCTACCGCTTGTTTCTTGGGAGAAGAGACCGACCCCACCTGGCTCCAACCACCTTTGAGGGAGTTGTTGAGAGTGAGAAGGTCTCCCCTGAGCATCCTTTTCTCCAGGATGAACAATCCCAGGTCGCTCAGCTGCTTGTGGAAGACTTGTGCTCTAGATCATTTCCCAGCTTTGTTGCCCTTTTTTGTACAGGCTCCAGCCCCTCAGTGTCCTGCTTGGAGTGAGGGCCCCCTTGTGCATCTCCTATTGCTGGCTAGATGCTAGCAGAAGATGCTGCCAACGCATATACCCCAAATCTTCAAGCAGTGACCTGCAGGATAGGAAAAAAGTTACAGAATTAAATCATTGGAACCTTGCACACAAATTCTGTAGGTTCTCTCCATCTTTGATCATCCCACTGTTTTCTCTGTAAACATTGGAAAGATGTAAGCAGTGTTTCTTCCATCCCTTCCCTTTGGAGAATATTTTGTGCCTAGCAGATCTGACTCTTAGGCGTTCTTTCCAAAATTAGTCCTTTCTCTAATCTGATATTATTGCTAGTTACATGTATGACATGATATTCTCCATGAAAAATCAGTTAAACCCACTCTTTTTAACAGCAGGGGAAAATCTCTTTATTATATGATGAGGAAGCCAAAAAAGCCGTCCTCTTTCATTATACTTGACAGAAATGCTTATGTTAAGGGGTTTTTCCTCCTGGATGTTCTCTAAGCCCAGGAAAATCTGAGATCAAGTTGTGGTTCCTGTGAAGCCCTAATTAGTAATAACTTCATGTTACAACCCAGAATGATATTCAGCAGTTGGTGCTGAGCAAAGGGATTTTGTGTGTCTGTCTGTTTGGGGTAATGGGGTGGGTGGTTTGGGGAACTCCTCTCCAGGGCTTTGGACGTAAACCCCACAAAAAAACCCAGAGCTTTTGGGAGTTCCTGCAATGGACTGTGATGAGAACCTGTAGAATTCAAACACTGAATTTGTTCAGAGCTTTGAAGCAATCTCGTATGACTTGATTTATTGCAGAAGTTTGGACGGTAGTAAAAGCCAGTTATGGTTAGTTTCTGTGACCCTTTGAGGGAGAGGAGCCTTGGGGAGCAGAAGAACAGCTGGATTGTGGGGAAAGCTGCATCTTTGGTTACAAACAGGTATCTACAACACCCTGGGAGACAGAGAGAGGGAATGCAGAGTAACATGCTTTTCCCCACTTTGTTTCTCTTAGTGTAAGTTAAATGTAGATACGTGCTGAATGGAGGGGAGAAAACCCAACCAAACAAATTGGTACTTGGGAGTAAGCAGCAGAGGTAATTCCCTTATTTTATTAAGATACAGAACTGTAGACTGAATCTTGAAATCCATACCTTATTTTGATTGGTGTCTGTGATGATTTTGATTGAAGAGAGAATTCTAGAATTGTTTTGGTTGGAAGAGACCTTTAAGATCCTTGAGTCCAACCATTAACCCAGCACTGCCAGGTCACCACTAAACCATGGCCCTCAGCACCACATCTCCACAGCTTTGAAACCCCTCC